>OY723299.1:0-165782 GCA_963210315.1 Rhynchopus euleeides | reverse complement strand
CCTCGTCCGTTTGCATATTTGGAATCTGTGCGGATCGTAGTGGGGTCATTTTGGCCATGGGGTGTCTGTCTTCACCCCTTACTGGCAGTCACCGTCTGGGCTCATTTTCGTGTTGAAACTGGGGGCACAAGGCCGGACATGTGGACGAATATGAGCCAAAATGGTGACGACCAGTCACGGGTGAAGACAGACACCCCATGGTCGAAATGACCCCACCACGATCCGCACGGGCTCCCAACATTCAAAAGAACGAGTTTTTTGAAATTTCTGCGGGGAAAATTGCTCATTTTTCTTCCACAACTGACCGAAAATAGCCAAAAGTGAATAATCGTGCACCCCACGATTATTCAGCGGAAAAAACTTTATAAATGCCCGTTTCAAAAAGGCACTATTATTTGACTATGCACGATTATTCGACTATGCACGATTAATTGCCCCCCCCCAGTAAGTTATTTTCCATTATTTTACGCTATTTTCATATGGGTGGATTTTTTTGCCCCCCCCCCCCCTAATTTTCACGAGATTTTTTTCCAGGGCTGGGCATGAGTTCCAGCTGACCTTCGGTACCAAAACCCAAAAAAATCACCTCCTGGGCACGACCTGGCCATCAGGACACCTTCCACACCCAGTAGGACCTGTTTTTCACCATTTTTCGACAGATTTTGGCCAAAAGTGGCCCGTAGGGCCACACAGTGCATTTTCCTGGTTTTCACCAGTTTTGCCCCTCTTCTGCTCATTTTCTGGGCCCGAAACGGATTCCAGTGGGTCCACAGGACTCCTGTGGACCGATTTCTCCTACTCGGGGTCAAGAATGTCGTCACGGAAGGCGAGAAAACTGCAAAATTTGCCTTTTTCACCTGTTTCTGCAGGGAACTCGGGGAACTGCAGGGCCAGGTCACAAGCATAAAACTCCAAAAACAGGTGAAAGACCCGGATCGGCTAGCAGTTTCCCAGTGGCAATCTGCCTCCCTGCTGCCCAGCCAATTTCCAGAGAGTGACCATCATCATTTCCCAGACGACCTTCCCTGTCTCAGAGCCCACGTGTTTGTCTGGCGGTTGAACGCAAAGAACTCCGGCACTTCGGGGTACCTGAGACTCGTCATCCCATCGAAGGTGAACCGCCCGTGCTGACCCGGCTTACACATCCCTTTTGGTGATTGTTTCATTGTATTCTTCTCAGCACCGGGGGGGAAATGCAAAACAGCCTCATGTGCAGCGTTATCGAAGAAGACCCGCTCTTGCCCCTCGAGGTGGATGTTGAGCCTTGTGACGGAGGGCCACACAACGGACATTGTGTGCAGAAGGTGAGGGCGAATTCGAATGGAGCGAGGGGGTGAAGGGAGTTTTTTCGCACACTCGTGTGAGCGGAAAGCGCCCCACCACAGCTGCAACCAAACGTACTCTATGGTGGAATTCAGCCCACCTCAATTTCCTCCCACTGCACATCACAGAGTGCACGCACACGGACAGAGTTGTCCTCCGGTGTGAAGAGATACTTGCCACATGCACTGAACGCAATGCCTTCACCCGGTGAGTTGCCCAGCCATCCCAGCCTTCCCACGAGCTGCCCTGTGCTGAGGCACCACACGTCTGTTGATTCGCTGCCCACCATCGCCACAAGGTCACTCTCCTGTGACACCGCGAGAAGACATGGCGACTGTGGACATTCCAGACTGTGCAGGCAGGAGAGGGTGACCGTGCACCACACGTTGATCCGATCGTTGCTGGAGGCGGACACCAACTGCAGTTCGTCGCTGGTCAGTGCGAGGTGGTGCACGGGTGAGTCACCCTCCTCACCCCTATCCAGCGAGGCAGTGCGTGTGAGGGTGTGGATGTCCCACACAAAGATGTCCCGATCGTCTGACCCGGTGAAGATGTGGTTCACAGATGCGACAAGTCCAAACACAATACCCGAGTGGCCCTCCAGCCGGGTGGAGGTCGGGGCTGCAGGGTCCGCAAGGTCCCACACCAACACAGCACCTGATGAATCCCCTGACACCAGGCGCCCACCTGCCGTCCATGCGGCACTCCACACCTCGTAATCGTGCTCTGCCAGCTCGCACCTGCACTGCCACGTCGAGGTGCACCACACACAGATGGTGGAATCGCTGGAACAGGTGGCGACCCAGGCACCGCAGTGTGAGAAGGCAGCACTGAAGATCTGGGCTGTGCCGTGGTTGAGAGTTGCCACCTCTGCAGCCGTGTTGGTGTCAAACACGGAGAAGCCGCCCGTGGTACAGCCCACCAAGCACAGCCTGCCGCACCTCGACACCGTGATGTACTGAGGGACGTTGTCCTGAAGGCTGTACTCTGCAGGCTTCACCTCCACCCAGCATGCCGCGAGATGCACATCACCGCCACTCTCCAGAGGTGTCTCCGCAACACGCTGCGTGTCGTCAAGATCGTCGCTGTATCCGTCGATGCGGGCGACGAGCCCTGCTGCACGACTTGGGTGGGCGGGACCACCAAAAATATCGGCAACGGCCTGCACCTTCAGGTTCAGCACAGTGTCGGAATCCGAAACACTGACAACGCAGCTGCGCCCGCTGGGAAGGTGGCTCACGCTAACCTCCATTTGCACCTGCTGAAAACAGAACCTGTTCGGTGTTGCGCAGCAACCGTGATTCCTTCTCTTCCCTTGTTTGATGCGTTAACGCTTCCACCACCTCTAGCCTGTTGATGTGATGTGAGTGTGGAGCACATGTGTGAACACGATATAGCTAAACACACCGAAATGAAGCAGGGCCGTCGGTCGAACTCCGACATTTTTACGCTCCATCATGCATGTGGTAAGAACAGGGGAGCTGTACAAACCCCACACGCCTGTCCGCCCCCCCCCCTCTCTCTCTCACCCCCCCTCGCATTCGGTTTTAGTTTATGCGTTTTGGCAAGCTTACACACGCGCCATCCCCACCCATCACTCCCTCCACCACACACTGCTGAGAATAGTCGAATAAAGTTTGGATCTTCGCGACCTACCTTGTTTGTTTTCTTCCAAAAATTGAGCAACGTTTTCCCCAGCCAAAAATAAATAAGGCTGGCTGAGATGGCCATCGGAAATGGTTGTACATTGTTTTTAAAAATAAAGTAAACCCCCACCCCTGTATAATGTTACTGGGGGGGGGGCAAATACAAGAGTATATGCAAATACAAGGGTATATGCTAATACAAGAGTACTCCAGAAATCGCGATTTTAAAAAGTTCACCGAGCAAATACAAGAGTATACTCTTGTATTTGCATACTAGACTTTTGAAGAACTTTTATGGGGTTTTCATCGCATTTTGTACTTCCAATGACCTCCCCCAGGCCAGTGGGCCTCCTGTCTGGAGTCGTCACGGTCGGGTGGGAGTCGCCTCGGGGTGGGAAAGGCCAAGAGGACGCTCGTATTGTCTCTTCGGCGCCGCTGCCCCATGAGGGCCCACCCGGAGGCCACATTTCTAGTATGCAAATACAAGAGTATATACTCTTGTATTTGCATACTAGACAACTTTTCAGCTAAAAAACAATTTTTTGAAAACCCTGAATTACGTAAGCTGGCACGGTGAATAGAAGAGTATACCCTTGTATTTGCCCCCCCCCCAGTAAATAACGCGTAATATTGGGGGCCCTCGCTACCAGTCACTACTCGTCACTGCTCGTCAGCCAGTGAGGGGAAGTGCGCCGTGGCTCACTTTTTCTCACTCAGTCACACTTGGTAGCGAAGGCCCCCATTAAATAGCGCATAATATTAAATATAACGCATACCTGGGACCCCCCGTGTTTAAGTCCCCCCCCCTGGAGGCGATTTTCGGCCGGGGGGGACTTAAACACGGGGGGGGCGGACCTAAACACAGGGGGGGCTTAAACACGGGGGTGGCACAGTGGAGACCAAGAAGACCTCTTCCTCTGCTGTCGTAGGGGGGTAATTCCGGTCCGGATGGACTTTTGGCACCCCACTTTTCGACTCAGACAGCACCTGGAGGGCCTAGGGGCCACCTGATGACCCTCCAGACCAGCCCACCCCCGTGTTTAGGTCCCCCTGTGTTTAAGTCCCCCCCCTGCCAGACCCCCAGGGGGGGACTTATACACGGGGGTAAGGGGGGGGGACTTATACACGGGGGGTCCCAGGTAATATTAAATAACTCGTCATACATTCGGCGTTATACCCGGTATCTACCGGGTATGTACCGGGTATTTTCGGTATTTCTGGGGTGACCCGTTTGGACCACGTTCTGTTGACTTTCTGGCCCTCTGGCTGGACAGAATGTTCTAGAAAAAAATTCCTGTACGAGTTTCTCGCAAAAATGGGCTGTCAGACCGCCTCCAGGGCAATTTTTTTGAATTTTGGCCAAAAATACTGTTATTTTCCCGGTATCCGACGGGTATTTGGCCTGAAAACCCGGATCCTGGGGCAAATATACCACACAACCGAGCCAGATTAGGTTGGAATCCGACAAAAATATGTACTCTCTGTGCAGAACTTCACCTAGAGCACGCGCAGGCGGTCGAAACACCCATTTTTTGGGATAACAACGCTTGCCTGTTGCGAGCGAAGAACCCAGCAATACAGAGAGGGTCACTACCCACCGACACCCACCGACAGGGAGAAAGCTCAGCCTTCTCATGCGCAGCAATGTCGCCCAATGCCACAAAGAAGGCACCCGAGGTCCTTTTTCACCACTCTTCATAGAGATGTTCATACGGAGTCGCGGGCATCGTCGTCGTCTTCATATTCATCCTACCAGCCGCCAAAGCAGGCGTGGGAGGAAGAAGAGTTTAATGTGGTCCAAGGGGGACACGACGGATCAGTGATTTGCATAGTATTCACTCTGCTTGCCGCCCTCTGGTTCAGGTTCAACAGCTCGAACTCCTCGAGTTCCTTGGGTGAGCACTTTATGTGCTATGGGTGGCTGCAGCTGTCCACGATTGTACAAGCCAGAGGCATGCGAAGCCTTGAATATGAACCCTCAAGGACCAGTGATCTCCTGCTGGTCGGGCTGCGGGACAGCGAAGCCTTCCTCCTTCCAAGCATCGCAAACCCGAGGGAATACAGACTGGACAGATATTCACTACCGTGTCCTCCGGCGGCCCTCAGACCTCCTGTGCCGTGTGCCTGTTTAGTAACGCGATAGTCATTGCTTCTTTCTGTGTGTCCTAGCTGTAGCGTGTTCACATGTGGGTGGTTAGCGTCAATGTATCATCATGGCAGGTCAGGAAGAAGGGAACACGCTTTTCACCACGGCACCGAGTTGCCGTTGGTTCCTGGAGCTAGGTCTAGGCAGGTTCCATCCCCCGTTATCACAAACGTATGCAGACGCATGGGTCTCTGTGGTACGGGATCATGACAGGCGGGTATTGTCCTTTGGTCAAAGACACTATTTTGGAGAAGTTTGCTGTCGAGTGGCTGAGTCCTCGCACCTACCGTCTACCCCGGCGCCGACCCTCCTGACTGGTTTCTCCACCGATGATAGTGTGGTTCACACTCACAAAGTAGCTACACTGAAGGCATCCCCATCCGGTGTGTGCCATACATGCCGGAGGAAGGCAGCGTGGAACCCTGCCCTGTATATATTCAGGTTGACGTCTGTTGCAGCTTCTCTCAAATGAGCTTTGGTGGTGGAATAGGGTGTACAGGACGTATGGGATATCCGCATGGGCGAACTGGATGGCCATCCCACGGCGACCATCTCCCACAGGGGGGGGCGGGGAGGCGTACGTGTTCTCACCTACATCTAGGATAGTCTACGTTCTCCTATCGGTTCTCCCCTGGGAGAACCGATAGGAGAACGTAGGTTATCCTAGATGTCCCATAAAGGAGGTGGCACGTCCCCCCTGGGAGGACCGACATTCTCCCATCGGTTCTCGGCGTACGTTCTCCCAGGGGGGAACACGTACACCTCCCCTGTGGGATAGTGACCGTCTCCCATGTGGGATATCCCACATGGGACATCGCGTCCTGTCCACCGTGTAGCCGTATGTTCTATGAGCCATCGTCACACAGGACCCATAATCAGCGGATACAACTGGTGCGGAAGGAGAGCTTTCGGGTTTGCGCAGTTCTGGGCTCCTGTTCTGAATCTGAGGGGATGAATGCCATAGGTCTGAGCTGACTCAGTGCGAAGCTCGGATGAAGCTTCGGCCAGTGAGCCCGAAGGACCAATCACCCAAGGACCTCGTCTGGATGCTTTTCCGCCATTTTTGCCGAAAAACACCTGTTCAGGGGTGTCTGAAAGAAGATGTTGGATACCTGAAGATCAGGTCCGCCCAAACGCCCGCTTCCAGCACCCCCTCACCAGCGGAAGTCCACTATGTACACATAGGATCACCAGTATGTCACAGATATGCATCTGGTATACCGGGTAGGATACCAGTAATACCGGGTATACCGGGTCGATACCCGGTACATACCGGGGATAACGATTTTTTTTCGGTATACCCGGTATCTACCGGGTATACCCAAAATACCGAAAATACCGAAAATACCCGGTACATACCGGGTATACCGCCGAATGTATGACTCGTAATATTAAATAGGGCGTTTTTGGGGGTTTTTTGGCCGTTTTTTTCGGCTAGTAGGCCAAAAGAGGTCATCTCCGGGGACGCACAGTGTCTGTACATGACGTAGGTGACTGAAAAAATCCTATTTTCAGCACCCGTTGTTCGCCAGCGGTTTTTTGCAAGTGAGTCCTGATAGCAAACAGCCCAGAACTCATAATATTAAATATCAACCAAAATCTGAAAAACCGTATACTTTTTCAAAATTTTGAGTAAATGGCACCCCGCTACACCTTTTTCAACATTTTTTTTTATCGTGTAACGTACACGGTGGACTCCAGCGGCCCTAGCGGGAGTCTGGGAGCGGGAGTCTGAGCGGGTGTCAAAGACTCCCGCTAGCGGGAGTCTATACTCCCGCTAGGGGGAGTCTGACTCCCCCTAGCGGGAGTCTTTTCACCTATTTTCATCCATTTTTCCCATGATATAGTTACAGTCTACTGGCGTGGGGGGTAAAATCATGGTGGAAGAGGGATGGGGAGGGGCTTGTTTTGCTTCTGTCAGTTTCCCCGGACTCTGGACTACCTACCTATCCTCCTGGTAGCGGCTGCACCTGCGGAGGTGAGCGGTTAGAATTTGAGGTGTCAAAGTGCGGCCATCGCCTGTCGTAGTTGTGTTACACCTTGGGCAAGACAAGCCATCCTGCAGGCCTCATCTTCTTCGTCAGAACTGTCATCCCCCTCCTGCTGTGCGCGTTGGTCAAGCGTGCTCAAAGTCGCCTCGGATGACACGAATGGTGTGAAAGTCGCCCCCAGCGGGATTGGCATTTTGCACAAGCAGAGCGATAATTTGCGGTGTCCTTCGGGGAACCGGGACAGGAAGTAGGGCGCGCTGATGGGTTCAACGAAGTCCTGTGTGTTGCAGTGCACAAACCCCTTCTGCAGCTGTGTCAACTGTGTGCAAAGAACATACACAGCCAATCTATGAGCGTGTCGGGTGTGCAGACACGGACACAGAATGACTTCTCTATACCCGAGGATCCCGTCCTGCGACAGGTGCGCAACCTTCCAAGGCATGCCCGATGCGCGCCGCTTCTCTTCTGCCATCGCAAGATCTCTCTCGTAAGTTGCGGAGCTGGCGATTGTAACGGCATCTTTCTTGCGATGTCCGTTCTCTGCTTCTTCAAATTCGTCGTTGTTCTGCAGAGGCACTGCATCTTCTGGAGCCCACCAATGATGGAGACTGTGTACGTAGGCATTGCGCGTTGATCCCTTTTCGGCATGCTCCATCAACCAGTGAAATATATGCCCTGAGATCCGAGCACGCAAGAAGGGAATCCGGGCTGACTCATCCTTGCATCCCCAGAAGTGCCAGGGGATGTCTGCATACCGGAAATGCATGAGGTCTGCAAGGGAGACAAAGAGGTAGCGGAACAAGCCCTTGTAGGTGTGTCCTGTGACAGGCAAGCACGACCTTCCGGAACTGAGCACCTGTCCCATTCTGCGACACATTCAGTGCAAGGTTTGTACAGGTCTTGTCGAATATTTTTTTGTTGTCTCATCCAGTACCCTGATCAGCCGCATGGCGAGCCCCTTGCAGTCATGGAGTGCTGGGGTGACGTAGCGGGCATTGGGAAGCACACCTGCCAAGAGGGAGGGGTAGCCAGCCTCTTTTATCTCAGAGAGAGTCAGGTGCGGGTATCGATGCACCTGTTGATACCAGCGTTCTTCTGGGATGTCGCACAGTGAGCATCGGTGCCCTCGCCCCCCGCATCGCCTCATTGTTGCCCACTGCTGATCTATACTCCCGCTAGCGGGAGTTGGACTCCCCCTAGTTGAGACTCCCGAAAAGGGTTAAACCCGGTAGTGGTACCCTACCCCCGCTGGAGTCCACCGTGCAAGGCCGGATCAGCCCACGGGTGGGTTTGAGGAAGAAATCTGGGGGGGCAAATTTTGCTGCGACTTCCGGTTTCACCCGGCCGAACTCCAGCATCTATCCAGACCCACGGTGCCAAGCCGTTCGCCCGTGTCGCGATCATTCGCGGCTTCAGGCTGCCCCCGACGACACGTTTGTATCCTGCACCTTGCCATACTTCGCCTCCACCTTGTATATGACGGAGAGCGCCCTCCTTCCGCATCGTTGCGACTTCCCTGACAGCGAACTTATCCATGTCAGGGAAGACATGGCGATGATTGCGTTGGCCACCTGGGTGCTGTGCTTGTGGAGCTCCTTGCTCAACACCGTTGCTAGGAGCCTTCTAATGGATCCCAGTGTCAGCACACTGCCCCCTTTTTTAACAGGGAAGGCCGTGCAAAAATCATGCACAATGTTCGTCGCCTCCGCAGCCTCGGGACTCTCTGCGCTCTTCTTCTTCTTAATCGACTTTGCCGCCGGCTTCGCTGCCGGCTTCGTTGTCGTCTTCCCCATTTTTGTGAATCAGGTCTGCGAGCTGGGATGGGTGGAAACGTCCGTTTCGTTTGGTGTGGCTGTACTTCAGTGACGAGTGCCACATTGCATAGGTATCATGGGAAAAATGAGTGAAAATAGGTGAAAAGACTCCCGCTAGCGGGAGTTGGACTCCCCCTAGTTGAGACTCCCGAAAAGGGTTACCCTACCCCCGCTGGAGTCCACCGTGTACGGAATTGGCGCTTTTCAGGACAATAATTTTTCCAAAAAAATATTTTTTTTTTGGTGGAGAAATTCGGAAAAACTGTTTTTGCCGATATTTTCTTCGGAATTTCACCCCCGCGGATCGCCACAAAAAGACCCGGTTTTTGACGGAATTTGAGAGTTGAGCTCCGTAGATTACACCATAAAAAAAATCGGTGAATTTAGTGGAGTAGAGTCCAATTTACTGCTGCCCAACCACTATTACCAACTTTCCTAAGGAAAATCCCCCCAAAAATCGACCCAAAAATGGGTCCGTCTCAGGGAGGCGTCCGGGCCGGAAACAAAATTTTTCCGGCCCAAAAATGTGATTCCTGAGTAGTTTTAGTGAGAACCTTCCCAGGAAAAAAAATCGGTGACTTTTGCGGTGTATAAGGCCTCCTACACGGGGTCCCAAAGTACACAAAAATAGCCGAAATAGCCGAAATCCTGGAGCAATTGAGAAAGTCAGGGGAGAGGTGGGGGCAGTGATCTCGTGCCAGGGCTGGGGGCCGCGGCCCCACCTCCCTTTTTCTGTAATTTTTGGGGAGGGTGGGCCGCCAGGGGTGGCATGGCCCTACCTCGGCCCTACCTTGGCCCTACCTCAATATTTTCCCCGTCGAATTTTGCGGATGGGTCAGATTTTGGGGCTTTTGGGTTCGGCCTTGTAGCCGAGTTTTCACGCGCAGCGTATGAAAACCCAACGCCATCATGAGCAGGTGTACCAGGTGCTGGGGGCTTGGTGGTGCTCATCGAAGCGCACCGTCAGGCACTCATCAGGTCAAGCGAAGGATCATCCCCGCCTGGAATGTGCAACAGCACCAACCGGTGTGGGGATTAGCCTTCGAGGGATTTTAGGATGTTCACTACCGTGGCCTCCGGCGGCTGGGGGGCTCCGCCCCCCAGACCCCCCTGTAGCCTGTTAGCTTTGCTGCCGTTCCTGAACACGGCGCGCGGGCAAAGTTACTCGGGATTGCAGTTTTGCAAGTGCTCAATGGCAACCCAAGACCCCCTGACTACTGATTTTTGGTCCAGCAGGACGATCTAAGGCGGCAGCATCCGATGCCTTTCGAATTGGGGGGAAAACGTTCTGTGGCCCTGTTTGCATCATACTGCGGGAAATCGGAGTGGGGTTGGGCTGCACTTTTTCCCCTGCGGAGCGAGCTCGGCCCACCCTGTGCCCTACCTCTTTTTTGGTTTGCCCGACCCCCAGCGAGACCACTGGGTGGGGGGCCTTCAGGCCATTCTGCACTGCCCGGGGAAGCAGGGTGATGTTGGTGACATTCCATGAACTCTTGCATTTGAAGCAGGCCATGTTTGTGTTTCACATGATTCAGATGAGTTTTCCTGTGCATGGAAGGTGGTGGATTCGCAGGCAATAAGAAGCAAAAAAAGCACTGTACAAAAGCCTACCAAGGGGGGTGAGAACTGCATCTGGGAGTAAATTGTCTTCCACTACACCTTTTTCCCCGATTCTGGCCGCATTTGATTCCGTTGCTACCATAGCTTTCCGAGATTTTTTGAAAAAAAAAATTCCCGGCCAACCTCACCAGTCAAATTGGGATGCGCATCCGCATCCCAATTTGAACCCAACAGACTGCATTTCCGGAACTCGAAACAGGGCGGAATTGACTGCTAGGTATACCGCGGAATTCACGGTGGGGTCACAACTCAAAATTGTCAAAAAAATGTACAAATTGCTGCTGCCCAAGTAAACGACTAAAGTATACGGTTTTTCAGATTTTGGTTGATATAGGCCCCCAAAACTCATACCGTATACGTAAATATTTTGGAACGTAAATATTATGGAACGTAAATATTATGGAACGTAAATATTTTGGAACGCTGGTGGGTTGGCGTTCCAGATTTTTTTCGTTCCATAATATTTACAGGGCTTTCTGCGACTCGGGGACTTGGACCAGGTGATCGGACGGCATACAGAGTCCCTGACGGGACCTACTCGTGCACTTTTCGCGCGATTCCTGACGCAAGCCGTCCTCACCACCGAGTCCCCAACTGGCCCTGTAAATATTATGGAACGTAAATATTATGGAACGGACCGGCCAAAAATGGGCCCGTTCCATAATATTTACGTTCCATAATATTTACGTATACGGTAATATTAAATATAACTCATACCTGGGACCCCCCGTGTATAAGTCCCCCCCCCTTACCCCCGTGTTTAAGTCCCCCCCTGGGGGTCTGGCAGGGGGGGGACTTAAACACAGGGGGACCTAAGTACGCATAATATTAAATATTCTATGGGGGTCTTCGCTCCGGGTCAATTTGGGTCAACTTGGGTCAATTTGGGTCACCCTGGGGCTTTTCACCTTAGGAAAATGGGGGGCTTCGCTCCGGGTCAATCTGGGTCAGCTTGGGTCAGTGACCCGGAGCGAAGCCCCCCCTTAGGTGACCAAAAATAGGTGAAAATTTTTGCCTATGTTCCCTTGTGTCAAACTTGGAGTCTGACCCAAAAATCGGAATCTGTGACCCATGGTTTATATGGGCAAACCTGAAAATTTCCGACTTTTTCCTCAATTTTTCCCACTTCCTGGCCATACCTTTCCCGACCCAAAATCAAACAAATGCAGCGGAAAATGGCCAAAAATAGGCCAAAAAACCCCAAATTTTTTCCTATGGGAACGAACATGGGGGTCTTCGCTCCGGGTCAATTTGGGTCAACTTGGGTCAATTTGGGTCACCCTGGGGCTTTTCACCTTAGGAAAATGGGGGGCTTCGCTCCGGGTCAATCTGGGTCAGCTTGGGTCAGTGACCCGGAGCGAAGCCCCCCCCCTTAGGTGACCAAAAATAGGTGAAATTTTTTGCCTATGTTCCCTTGTGTCAAACTTGGAGTCTGACCCAAAAATCGGAATCTGTGACCCAGGGGGCCCTCGCTACCAAGTGTGACTGGGTGAGAAAAAGTGAGAAGTCAGCCATGTTTGGCTGAAAACTGACGACTCGTGACTCACAGTGACCCGTAGCGAAGACCCCCCCATGGTTTATATGGGCAAACCTGAAAATTTCCGACTTTTTCCTCAATTTTTCCCACTTCCTGGCCATACCTTTCCCGACCCAAAATCAAACAAATGCAGCGGAAAATGGCCAAAAATAGGCCAAAAAACCCCAAATTTTTTTCCGGGGGGCTTCGCCCCCCACGCCACACGCACCTCCCGGCCGGTGGCCGGTTCGGTCGTCGTCGGCTGCGCTCAAAGGGCGTGCGGTAGCCGACGCCCTTTTGTGCTCGCCTCCTCCTCCCTCACTTCAGTATGTCGTTTCAGGTGAGTCCGTGTTCCTGCTTTGTTCTTCTGTCGACTGGGACGGGCCAGTCCTCGTGGGTTGCCGGCCGGTGTGTCCTCCCCTGGGACCCCCTCCTCCTCCCACCACTTGCATCTGGTTCAGCTTCAGTGAGAGCTGAGCGGGAGCCATACTTGCTCTTTTGGACCAATTGACCGCAGTCCTGCATCATGAAGAGTTAGGTAATGCCCAGTCGCAGCCATCCCCCGACCCAGGTGTTCTGCCGTGGGCCAGGTCACCATCTGCAGGTCACCCCGTCACACACCAGTGGGCAGGCCCTGTCAAAGATATCGATGTGACTGCTCTTGCCGCAGGGCATCGGATGTGGGCCTGCATTGCATCCTGTTGCCGCTCAGTTCTGTTCCCACCGGAGCTTCTTGTTGCGCCGCAGGTCGAACAGCCTTTCGTGTGGTCGGCGCTGATCTTGTATAGAACGTAGGCAGTAGGCTGCTGTGGGTGACCTGCAGGTTACCCGTCCCTTTCGTGCAGGCAGCGCGAGAGGTGCGCTGTTTATGTGTGGGAGCACGGCAGCTGCCCCACACTCCATTCTGCTCTCTTGTCTGCTGTTTATGTTGAACAAGGTCTGGCTGCCAGTGATCTCGCTGGGGGTCGGGCAAACCAAAAAAGAGGTCGGGCACAGGGTGGCCGAGCTCGCGATCGGGCACAGGGTGGCCGAGCTCGCGAGAAAAAAAGTGCAGCCCAACCCCGCCCCGACTTCCCGTGGTATGATGCAAACAGGATCGAATGCACGGCCACAGAACATTTTCACCCAATTCGAGAAGCACCGGATGTTGCTGCCTTTGGTCGTCCTGCTGGATCAAAAATCAGGAATCCAGCCCCCCAGCCGCCGGAGGCCACGGTAGTGAACATCCTGAAAGTCTTCGAAGGCTAGTCCCCACACCGGTTGGTGCTGTTGCACATTCCAGGCGGGGATGGTCCTTCGCTTGGGGCATGATGAGGTGCGCTTCGATGAACACCATCAAGCCCCCAGCATGCCGTTGGGTTTTCATACGCTGCGGCGCATGAAAACTCGGCCACAAGGCCGAACCCAAAAGCCCCAAAATCTGACCCGGGAGGTAGGGCCGAGGGTAGGGCCATGCCACCCCTGGCGGCCCACCCTCCCAAACAATTACAGAAAAAGGGAGGTGGGGCCGCGGCCCCCTGCCAGCCCTGGCACGGGATCGCTGCTGGCGGGTAGTTCAGGCTCGTGGCCCTCCTCGTTCCGGATAGCCCCTCGGACATCCAAATGATTCACGTGCAGCAGCCCATGCGCAGAGAACGGTGTGCCGTCTTGTACAGCAACTGTTGGACAACTGTTGAAATCGTTTTTCACCAAAAAAATCACTCTGCGGGCCAAGTCGAAGATTTTTCTGGGGACTTTTGGTGTCCCCAATTTTTCAATTTTCGAAAAATAAGCTCACTTTGCTAAACTGGACCCAACTCCCCACACTCTTTTTTTCCGACTTTTTCACGGGTTTTTTCCGGTTTTTTTTGGTTTTTTTTGGCGGATGGAGCGAAGACCCCCAAATCGTCCAAAAGGATACCCCCCACACACACAGACCTACCGGAGGAGCCTGATCGAATCTGGCTAGGAGGCAGGGGGGGAGGGGGGGCTTTAACGGAACCACCGGGTGCGGTTGGCCTTCCTCCCGTCGGCGAGTCCACCGAAACAAGAACTCTGTGTGCACCGCCCTGTGTGCGCATTGGTTTTGGGGAGGGGGTTGGGGTGAGTTAAGGGATGCTGATGTTCCTTGGTGTCCGGTTTAGATAGGTTGGTCGATGCAGCGTGTGTCCGCCACAGTTCACTGCAAGCCAAAGTCCAGAGGGCGGGGCGAGGGGGTATTTGGGACGTGTTGCCGCACTGTGGTAGGGGAGGGGGCGGGGGGAGGGCGTACAAATCGAACCAATGCAAGGTGTGTCTGTGTCTATTGCTGTGTGTATGTGGCAGTAGCGGCGCGATCCCAGCCCCCCCCCCCCTCCCGCCTGGCCCCATCCCCGTCTGTTTAAGGATGTCGCTTGGCCTTCCCCTGGTATGACAGGATTAATGACAGGCGAACACCCCCAAAACCCGAAAACTCCCACCCCACCCCCAATTTTTGCGTACTTCCTGCGTAGACGATGTTCAGGGGCACCAGATCTGTCTGTTGCGTTGTTCAAACACTACCAGGTATCCGAGCTATACAACATCCCTCGAGGCGGCGGCATCAGATTGTTCTCCTCAGTGTCCGACAGAAGTCGAGGTGTCACGTGGTATCCGTCATGGCGGATCACACGGACCATCAGAAGCTCCACGCTGCCTGCATTCGAGGTGATGCTGACGGTGTCGCACAGCTGCTGCAGGCAGGTGCTGATGTGAACATGCCGGACAGCGCCGGGGACACACCACTCTGCCTCGCCGCTTATCGAGGGAACGATACCTGTTTAGGAATCCTCATAGCGGCAGGTGCGAATGTCGATGCTGCAGGAATGGACTCACCACTACTGGTTGCTGCCTTCAATGGGCGTGCTGCTTGTGTCAAGGCACTGGTACAGGCAGGTGCACAGGTGGACCGCGTGGTTGACACTTTTCTCTCCGCTTCATCTCGCCTGTATAAAAGGTCGTGCGAACTGCGTTCGGGAGCTGCTGCAGGCAGGTGCTGATGTGAACATGCCGGACAGCCAGGGGCACACGCCACTCTACCACGCCGCTTTCCGAGGGGCCGATACCTGTTTGGGAATCCTCATTGCGGCAGGTGCGGATGTCGATACTGGAGGCATGGGCTCGCCACTACTGGCTGCTGTCTACAAGGGGCGTGCTGTTTGTGTCAAGGCACTGGTACAGGCAGGTGTACAGGTGGACCGCATAGTTGGCGGTTGCACCCCACTTCATCTCGCCTGTCTAAAAGGCCGTGCGAACTGCGTTCGGGAGCTGCTGCAGGCAGGTGCTGATGTGAACATGCCGGACAGCACCGGGGAAACACCACTCGAATTTGCCTCTCGACACGACAATTGTTTGGAGCTCCTCATTGCGGCAGGTGCGGATGCAGACACCGCCGGGTAAGTGTGGGTGCTGAACGATAGCGGTGCTGTCTATGCATCACCCTTCTCAGCTGGCTCCTCTATCGCCTGCCTCGCCAAGCCCGGACGCGACGTGAGTGACCACTTCACAGGGCAAGTCAAATGCGTCTTCAGAAATCCAGAGGCAAGGGTCGGGGGCGGTTGCATGCGTGTGAATCCATCAATATTGTTCAATGCCCCTTTCGGCAGATTTATGACGGGTGCTTCCAACGACCCTGCTTCTCTGTTGTGTCCAGCTACCCTCATCAGCAGCGGGTGCCACGGACACACAGGGGACCGGCATGTTCGCACACCCGGGCCCCTCGCTACACACCCAGAGGCAAGCCCTCTGTCTCAGCTTCTGATATCACCTGGACCTCCGGTTTGCGCGTCGGGCCCTCGGCCCGACAAGGATAGTATCGTGTCTCCCTCGGGACTTCCCCTCTCCGACCACAGCAGATACTACTGCACCGCCCCCGTCGCTCTCCATATCAGGAGCCCCCAGTGCCAGCAGTTTGGTTTGGCCTTGCGAACAGACCCTCGTTGGTGTCGTTGTTTCCCGGTCTGTTTGTGCAAATTCCACGTTGCCAACCCGTTGCAGGGGTATCTAGTTTGGCCCAATGCGTGGTGCTGCTGGTGGTATCCTGTGTTGGTGTGTCGGGGCACGGGCTTGTGAAGTGGCCGCCGTCGCGCACGATGTGGTGCTCCCCAAAGCTGGCACCCAAGCACACGCCTGATGGGAAGGTGCAGAACAGCGACTGTGGGAGTAGTGCGAAGTACTGCCCGCAGTGCGTCGAGAACGAGGATGGCGCGAGGATGACGCGATGGCGCCTTCCCTTGCTGCTGAGAGAGAGAGAGAAATGTGGTTTCAGAAAAAGGGGGTGGAGGCTGTTGTCAGCCAGTTATTTTAAGCCAACAACCCCTTCAACAGTGCGGTGCAGGAAGCTCCGGCTGACCACAAGAGAAAAGGGCACACACAGGTGTACAGAAATGGGCCTGGATGCAAACGGGGGTTGATGGTGGGTGCGTGCAATGTCTGGGTTGGACTGAGTCTCCCTTGCATCTCCGTTGGCGAGGGCAAGCCAAAACCGAACTGGCATGCCGTGCTTTGTCTCCGAGGCTCAACCCTCCGTTACCTCCCCACCCCCCACCCCAGGCCACTTCAGGTATCCACGGGAAACACAATACAAGCAGAACCCACCGCACCACCCCACCATGAGTGAGTCTGCACGTTGTTTTGTTGTTGTCCCACTGATGCGGTTTGGTTGTTGTCCCTCTGATGCTATGTCGTGTTATCACAGTGGCGAATACAGTGCCTGCCCTCGTACCCTCACCACGCCAACGGCTTCCGGTACATACAAAAAACGGTTACTCCTGCGACACTGTGAAGCCAGTCCCCTTGTGGCTGTGTAATCTGTCGCTGCGTCTGGCAGTGAGTTGCTGTCTGTGGTGGGGTGGGGGTGCTCCTCCTCCGCAGTGTAGACTACAGGCTGTAGGAAGTACTTGCGATTGATTCCGAGTTGTGGGCTTCCTAGCTGTGGGCTTATGCCCGTCTGACCTCTTGCCTTGGAAGGGGAAGTGCACCAGCCGCCACTCAGCGCCCTTCACCAGGCCACTGAGCGCTCTCCCCCCGGTACGTTTTGCCTTGCTGGCCAACTGGAGACTCCGCAGGATGACACCCCGCCCCACCTGACCTCCTCTGGCGTCGATTTGTGTTTGCTGTTGTGTTGCTGTTACTCACCACACCGACCACACTCGGACCTCCCACACGTGTACCTTTTTCGTTGAGCGCGCACCGCACCGACCACAATAGGGGGAGTGTTCCTCTCGACTGCACCCTCCACAGACAGGGTTTCCAGCGGGGAGGTGTGGCTGGGTTTCCTTCACTGTCACAGCAGGTGCAGTCGCAGAGATGAATATGCTATGCGGGCTCGGCCGACAGATGCGCACGGCCGTGACAGCGCTGAGTTCCACCCCAACGCCAGTGAAGGAGAAGCCAAAGGTCCTGCACCGTAGTGTTGTCCCAATCAAGGGCTCGAAGACCGGCCGTGTGGCGGCCTCGATACTGGCACACGATGACATCGCGGCGATGAGGATGCACGAAGCGAAGGACCGGCTCATCGAAGGTGTGCCGTATGTCATGCGGAGGCAGGGCTACAAAGCTCTTGCTGCACACATCAACGACCCGCGAAAATCTGGCGGCCGCTTCTCCCTGCCGTGCAACACAGGCCCGACAGGCTCGGGGAAGACTGTGCTCCAACGTCAGAACATGCTGCAGGCAGCGCGCGACTTCGGGTTCTTGGCGGTGGAGATTGAGTTCAACGGGATTCAGCCTCTTCTCGAGTTCGAGAACGAAGCAGACTTCGCCCGGCTCGTTGCCAATCGAATCTTGTGCTATCTGCCGGAGTACTGCGACCTGTCGTGGAATCTGTGTGTGCGAGCAATCGAAAACGACTATAAAAAGAAGCCCGAGCCACTGAGTGATATTGAGAAAGCAGTGCAGGAGCTGAAGAAGGCGCTGAACCACGAGGGCCCCGTGCTGCTCGCAGTGGACGAGCTGGTCATGGCCCCCGGCAACAGAAAGGTGAACCTGTCCGCTCTTTGTTGGATCCAGGACAATTCGCTGCGCACCGGCGACGCCAACGACAGGATACTTCTTGCCGTGTCTGTATACGACCTCGTGGACCTGGGGACGTTCGTCACCGGTTCGAAACGCGAGCTGGTGCACCAGCAGCTGCCACCCATCCTGCCGTTGTTGCTGGACTCGGAGATGAAGGAATGCTTGCCGCCCTGGCTGCAGGTCTTCTTCAACGAGGAGAGGCGTAAGGAGGTGCCGGCGCCGAAAGAAATCGGAACCGTCGCGACACTGCTGACCGAGACCGGAGGTCACCCGCGACGGGTCGAAGCCCTGCTGCGTAAAGTGGAAGCGATCAGCCGCGAGATGCGGGGCACCAATCCGACCTCCAACGAGGCTGAGGTGCTGCTGGTGTCGCAACTGCAATCAGTGGCTGACCACAAGAAAGAGTGCCTGGAAGCGATGAACGCCAAGCTGGATCTTCGTCACGTGGGGAGAGACCTTTCAGTTTTTGCACGGAAAGCTGACGACAAAGATGACAGTTCACTTGTGCTGCTGAAGTACTTGTTTACAACGGTGAACATGCAGAACAGCCAGGCACGGATTCTGCGGTCCGCAACCGCGTACCACTACCAGTTGGTGCCGCATGGCTCTGGTCACGTCGGGTACCTCCCGCTGCCTGCACTGCAGGAGTTCTGTGAGAAACTGCTGCTGAAGAGGGGAAACAGCAAGGAGGTGAAGTCTTTGATTGAACACGCGATACGTGTTGCGGACGCCAACCTTTCCACCACCCGCAAGGCGAAGCAGAGGAGCACTCACTTCGAGAAGGGCATGTTCCACGCACTCTGTGGAGCGGTCCTTGCACGGAAGCGTCTCACAGAGGACATGTTTCGCCATCCACCAGAGAACCTGCCAAAGACCAGGTGCACAGAGCTCGAGTGGGTTGAAGACGTCCGGCTCTTCCCGCTTGCAGTGGAGGCCGGGAAAAAAGAAGAAAAAAAGAAGCTTCGCATATGTGACAACAAGACGCTCCGCCGCATCTTGTCAGTCGGTGCGCTCAACAAGCGAGGCAAGTCGTTCACAGGACTTGCGTTTGTTCCGACGGACAACGGGAATACGTGTGACTTTGTGTTGGTGCTGCCGACCGCGGACATGGAGCGTGCGGGGCGTGTTGTGTTCGCTGTGCAGTGCAAGCACTGGCAGGGGGAGCTGTCGGGCGGGAGGGGCCTTCACTCTCTGGCATACTTCCGCTACGGGCGGCACTGCTTCGAAGCGGATCACGTGTACCCAAAGAAGAAGACAGCGGCCAAAAGGTATGCTCACTCGTCGCCACTTTCCGTGTCTCGAATCGCATGTGTCTTCACAGTATCCTGACACCCGAGAGCAGTGAAAGAAGTGCAGCAGGCCCCGGTTCGCCCCCAGGTAAAAAAAATGCAGAAATTCACAGCAGGTATGAAGCTGAATGTTATACGACTCCCGATTCAGATTGCAGTTTTTTTCTCTTTGGGTTTTTCGGTGAGATAACAGCATGGTTTGACAGTGGGTACTATTTTTTTTTTGCCACAACAGGTAACCTGTCAGTGGCAAAAAGATAGAGGCACCCTTGGGCAACTAATTCAACCTCCTCATCAGGCTGCGGAGTCCTTTTTGTTTTGCCGGATTTGGCGCACAAACAAACTGGGGTGTTTCTTGCGTGGGAAATCGATTCTTTCCCCACACGGCGCCACGCGGGGAAATGTTGTGTGGGGGATGAAAACGGGCCAAAAAAGGCTGAAACCCCTGCATACCTGAATCACAGGCTCTCAAATTCGTTCCGGAAGAAGTTCTGCAAACTCGTCGAGCAAGACAAGGACTCGGACACGAGAGTGGTGTTTGTGCTGGCGACGGTGAACGATGTCATGCTGGCGGATGTGGATCCGAACGTGTTCAACGGGGTGAACCTTCCGGACGACGCGAAGTACAGGAGCACAGCGCTGCTGGAGGACGAGGGGTTGATGGACCTGCAGCACATGTGCGGCTGGTGCCCCACTGTGGGTTACGGTGCACTGCTGGCGGAGAAGGTGCGGGAGATGTCTTTTGTGAGCGACGAGGCGAAGGCAGCATGACGTGCAGGCGTTACTGATCAGGAATAACCAGGTATGGCGGCTCGGCGGGTGTGTCGCACTCGACGCGTCGTGACATGCAGAACCTGGCGAGTGCCGATCGAACCTCAGCACTCCCATAACAGAAGGAATAATACTTGTCAGGAATAACCAGGAATGACCAGGAATGAATCAAGAACTGCAGCGCGGCATTTCGATCCGAACGTGTTCAACGGGGTGAACCTTCCGGACGACGCGAAGTACAGGAGCACAGCGCTGCTGGAGGACGAGGGGTTGATGGACCTGCAGCACATGTGCGGCTGGTGCCCCACTGTGGGGTACGGTGCACTGCTGGCGGAGAAGGTGCGGGAGTTTCCTTTTGTGAGCGAGGAGCAGGCGAAGGCAGCATGACGCGACGGCGCCTTCCCTTGCTGCTGAGAGAGAGAGAAATGTGGTTTCAGAAGAAGGGGGTGGAGGCTGTTGTCAGTCAGTTATTCTAAGCAAACAACCCCTTCAACAGTGCGGTGCAGGAAGCTCCGGCTGACCACAAGAGAAAAGGGCACGCACAGGTGTACAGAAATGGGCCTGGCTACGGCGGTTTGGCTGTCTGTAGGGAAATGGCGCGGGTCGGACGAGCGATCATCTGGGTCGCTTCGGTAGTGCTACGATTTCAGTCTTTGTTGCCTTCTGCCACCTCTGCTGTCGACGTGATGCTACTCTCTCGCATTCACACCCAAACCCAACTGAGAGGTTGCATGCAAACTTTTTGTAGTTATCACCACCACCCAGAGCTATTCCTAACTAGGGGTCCGGATTCCATGATTTTGAATTTCAGATTTTCTCTGTCTGGCGCGTTTTTTTTTGCAGTCCCTTTAGCGCGTTTTTTTGCACTGCAATTCTTGAATGAATGCAAATCTGGTGAGGATTCACCGGAGTGGAGGGCGCTGAGGGGCTGAGCGGCTGGGGATGCTGCCTGTGAGGGAGAAGATGCACCAAGCGAAGACACACGGCCCCAGAGGCCGTGTGTCTGTGTTCATTGGTGCATTCCTCCGCACCTCAGTGCACTCTCCGACCTGCATGTCTACGGGGGTCTGAGCCCACAGGGCAACCCCCAGTAAGGGGCGCAAACAGACATCCCATGGCCAAAATGACCCCACCGCGATCCGCACAGATCCCAAATATTCAGAGGAACAGGGTTTTGAAAAACCTGTGAGTGGGGCCCCGCTGGGTGGGTGGTGTGGGTGGGCTGATTTCTGGCCTCCCAGTCACATCCTCCTCAGAAGTCCCTGAACCAGACCCACATTTCATGGGTGAAACTTGGCACGCACACCACCAAAATGACCCCGCTACGATCCGCACGGAGCTCAAATATTGCAATAACGCCAGTCATGTGCGGCGGTGCGGTCTGTTTTGAGCCCCCCAAATAGGTGCCTCAGTAGCGCGTTTTTTTTGTATCCGATTTCGGTCACCAGCCCCCCGGACCCCCAGATTTAGGAAAAGCCCTGGCACCACCACCCACACGGCAGCATTTGAATCCGAATCAACACACCAAAGCGCGGGCACCCGAACGCACACAACTCACAATGATGCTGAGTGTTGCCATGCTGGGCACTGCCCTCGTGATGTCGCATGACGCCAAGGGGCATCGTGGCAGCGGCAGCTGGTGGGGCCACGGCAAGAGCGGCGGCTGGGGCGGAAAGCGCTGGGGCAAGGGCAAGGGCTACGGCAAGGGCGGCGGTGGCGGCGGCGGCGGCACAACCGACCCTGTTGTGGACCTGCCTGGGATGGGCACCTTGCAGGGTGTGGTGCGCCCCACCTTCGGTGGGGTGGATGTGGAGCACTACCTGGGTGTGCCCTAGACACAGGCGCCTGTGGGTGACCTGCGCTTCCGCCCGCCTACGGAGCCCCTGCCGTGGAGCGGGACCCTCAACGCCACGACCCTCCCCAAGACGTGCCCCGGCAGCCTGTGCCAGTATGTGGGGTCTGTGGACAGCGAGGACTGCCTGTTCCTCAACGTCTACACGCCTGCTGAGGCCCGCCGCAGAAGGCGCAAGCTCCCTGTGGTGCTGTACATCCACGGTGGCGGCTTCCAGAGCGGCTGTGCCAACGAGTTCCCCGCTGAGAACTGGGTGTCTGCGTCGGTGGAGCGGGGCGAGCCTGTGGTGGCGGTGTCCATCAACTACCGCCTCAACTTCCTCGGCTTCCTGGGGTCTGAGGAGCTGCGTGAGGGAGACTCCAGCGCGTCGACGGGTAACTACGGTATCCAGGACCAGCGCAAGGCGATGGAGTGGGTCAACAAGTACATCTCGCTGTTCGGTGGTAACCCCCGTGAGGTGACCATTGCTGGGCAGAGCGCGGGCGCCGCGTCGATCAACACCCACTTGGTGCTGGAGGCGAGCTACAAGCAGGAGTACGTCAACGGGAAGCTGTTCCACCGTGTGTTCGCCACGAGCGGGCTGGCGGTCGGCTTCGGGTCGTTCGAACTGGAGGTGTCGGAGCAGGTGTACGCGCTGACGAAGGCGGCGACGCAGTGCGCTGACGTGGCGTGCCTCCGCACTGTGCCTGCCGAGACGTTTGCCGCCATCGCCCCCTCATTCAACGGCTTCTTCGCCCCCGTGGTGGACGGTGTGGAGCTGATGCAGGCGCCCTGGAAGCTGCTGCGTGACGGGAAGTTCGCCAACGTGCCTGTGCTGACCGGTGCCAACCGTGACGAGTACGCCTTCCTGGTGTTCGCCAACCCTGGCTCGCTGCCGGACAACGCCAACGAGGATGTGTTCGACGCCGCGGTGCGCCCCCTGCTGCCCGCCGGTGCCGACGGCGACGCCAAGCTGGAGGAAGTGAAGCAGCTGTACTCCAACGAGAGCTACACCTACCCCCCCGTGTCGGAGTGGGCGGGCCGCAGCTACTGGTGGTGGGCATCGATGCGCGCCCTGTCTGACCAGTTCTTCAACTGCCCCAACCAGTACGGCGCGCGCTCCCTGGCCCGTGGGCCTGTCAACGACCACGGGTACCGCACCCTGCTGCCGTGGCGCCGCTCCCCTGTGTACCAGACATTCTTCACGCGTGTGACGAAGACTGACACAGTGGTGTTCGGCACAGGGCCGGACTCCTTCACGGTGCCGCACTCGTCGGACCTGCAGTTCTACTTCAACTGCTCTGTCGTCGGCGACTGCACCGACCCCCTGCCGCAGGACATCTGCACGAAGAAGGTGCCCAACCCGCAGTGCGCCTTCGACAACGACGCCGAGCAGAACCTCGCCGAGCGTATGTCCGCCCTCCTGGTGCGCTGGGTGGCGGGCGACCGCCTCGGCTTCCCCTTCCTGCGCACCCTGGGGCTGCGCGGGCTCGACTACTCCGTGGGGCTCGACGCTGCCTGCGAGGACGGCGGCAGGGGCTTCTTCCCCCTGGTGAACAACAGGAAGGACCAGTGCGTCTTCTGGGATGCCATCGACCGCCCCGACGCAGAGGGCATGCCTTCGGGGAGCGACGCCGGCCCCGTCATGGCGCGCCTGGGGCTGGGGAACCAGTGAGGCCGGCAGAGCGCCTGCAGCGATGCAGACCCGCATGCGCTTCGCCCCTCCCCCCTTTCTTTTGTTGCTGTGCCCCACTCCCCACCCCGACATGCCTCACGCCAGCCCCACCCCGCCTTCACCCTTCTTAGGGCCGCTTTGGCGATCCCCGAGGGGCCGGGTTGCCCTTAAGCCACTTCAGGCAGGTGCCAGGCAAAACACGCTCTCCACCGGTGTTTACTGGGCAAAGAGAACTGCCCTGTTTGCCAGTCTGCGTGCCTCTGGTGACCTTGCCCGGCTATGCCCGCCGCGTCCCCTCCGGTGTTCCCAATGCAATAGGTAGCCTCTCAGAAGGGAATGTGTGTGTGGGTGTGTGGGTGTGTGGTTATAAAGTTTTAAGGCGGTGTCGCCCTGCACGGGCAGTAGCACCTCCCCTTCAGTATCGCACTCCCGAAGGATTCCCCAACACGACGTGACACCGGTTTCGACGCGTACTCTTCGTACCCCTCCCCCCGGCCGCGTCTCTTCAGCGAAGAACCGGGGATAATCGGACCAGGGCTAGCTAAACCCTGGTGGTGTCACGGGTGGGGTTGGAGAGGGAGAAAAAGGAAGAAATGAAGTTCCCCGCCGAGCCCCCAGCGACTGCAGCGCCCTGACCTCCGCATGGAGGGCCTTACCCGCTTAGGGGAAACCACCATCCGCCGCCTCCGGGCCGACCACCACCGCCTGGTGTACGACCACGACGTCCCGGGCAGCGCACAACCACCGTGCAAACCCTGCCTGAAGCTTGCGCCGGACAGCCCCCCGCCTGGGGTCTCGCTGAAGCACCTATTCTTCGGCTGTCCCGCGACAGCGTCAGCCCGACACCACCTCACAGCCACAAGCGTGCACAACCTGCTGCTGCACAACTGCAAGGGGGCCCTACGCTACCTGGCTGAGGCAGGGGTGACGGAGCACAGCGAGAAGGACTACCTGATCTCGTGAAACCTGCAAAAATCAACAGCGGTCAAGGGCTTCGGCCTGACACCCCAGCACCCCCCCCCCCCCCCCACCCCCAGACCCACGTCACTTTCCACGGGCCGCCAGGCGCGTCAGCGTCGGCGACCGCCCGCCCCCAGTCTGAGAGGCAGCAGCCACGACTCGGCAGGAGGCGGGCACAACAAAAAAAGGGAGAGTCGTCACTGTGCATATCAGCACGGTCCCGCCCTCTGAGCCAGACTAACCCGCCCATAAAGGAAAAGAGGAAGAGGCGACGTAAGGCAATGCCTCCGTGCGGCAAGGAGAACACGAAACAGCGTCCCCCCTCACCGGGGGACGCGACGAGCACGGCCAAAAATCGTTCAAAAATCGTTCAAAAAGTCAAACACTGACACGTGAAATCAATAAAAAGGGTGGTATATATCGCCCCCTTGCTGCGACGAAGACACTAAATAGTCAGGCCGCTTCAAGAGTCTTGAGGGCTTGAAGGAAGAAACAGGTTGCTGATGAGTCTCAGGAGCAGGCACCTTTTGTCCGCCCACATGACCTTCGCCCGAAGGCGAACCTCGTCCAGCTTGGCTCGATCGCCACAGAGAAGGGGATCATTCTCCGCTGTGGTGAACATCTTAAAAACCGAGGGTGCAGAGGTGGGGCAGCCCACTGGTGCGACAGCAGGCCGCCCCCGGATAGCTATAACTAGTGCATAGGAAGCATACGACGGCACACGCAACAGATGCCGAAGGCACAACGGCGGGTCACTTTTAACCACCAGAGGAGTGGCACTCCCGAGGGGTGGGGAAGGGGGGGCAGTCACAACACTTTCGAAGGAAGTAAAGGGGCAAATGGGATGTTTTGTGCAAGGTAGAAAGGAAGTCACAACATGAGGCAGGGGGGATTGCTCATCAGGCCTGGGGGAATAGAGGGTTTGTGTGTGGTTATAAAGTTTTAAGGCGGTGTCGCCCTGCACGGGCAGTAGCACCTCCCCTTCAGTATCGCACTCCCGAAGGATTCCCCAACACGACGTGACACCGGTTTCGACGCGTACTCTTCGTACCCCTCCCCCCGGCCGCGTCTCTTCAGCGAAGAACCGGGGATAATCGGACCAGGGCTAGCTAAACCCTGGTGGTGTCACGGGTGGGGTTGGAGAGGGAGAAAAAGGAAGAAATGAAGTTGCGAAAAAGTCAAACACTGACACGTGAAATCAATAAAAAGGGTGGTATATATCGCCCCCTTGCTGCGACGAAGACACTAAATAGTCAGGCCGCTTCAAGAGTCTTGAGGGCTTGTGTGTGGGTGTGTGTCTCTTCCACGCGTTCTACGTTTTAAAACAAGATTCCCTCACGCCACAAGATTGCAGAGGTGCGGTGGGAGTTCTTCAGCTGATCGGCGGTCAGAAACGTGCTTTTTTTGTCGCATTCCCCCACCCCCCCTGTTTATACATATGGGGGGGGGGGGAAATGCGCCGAAGATTTGCCGAACGCTTCCGGTTGGGAGAAGACCCCCTGCCCGCCCTGCCTGCCCCACTCTCGTCCCCACCCCCTTCCCCCAGAAAGAATGAAAACCCCCCCCCCCCAAGGACACAGATTGTGTGTCCCTTGTCCGGGCCCCGATGCGGGGTGCCTCCCGGCGCCCCTACCTCTCCGCCCGGCCCAGCTCAGACAACTACCCCGCTCCATCTCTCCCTCTCCCCCTCTTCCTCCCGATCCACTCCATTTTTTGACTCCCCCGACACCCAACCCCGATCCACCCTCTTCCCCCGCCCCCTGTGGCGTCGCTGGAAGGAAAAGATGTCCGGTGGGATATTTTTTTTTGACCCGGCCGATCCTCTCGCCGGGGAAGTTCTGTGCAAAAAAAAATTACACGCAGCGCATGAAATAGCAGGGCGTGATCACCACTGGCCCCAGCCCAGGTGGTTGTTCTATTGGTTGCCAAAAAAAAATATGCGCATCACGAGGGTGCCCAGAGAGGGCCCCACACAACACAACACAGCACAACACACAAACAACCCAAAACACACACGTAAATTTATACACACACAGCTCAAAAGCATCAACACACAATGCACTTCCTCCCCACACACCCACACCCGCTCCTCCGAGAAAACTGTTTGTTATTACATTTGCAACCGTCTTTCCTGCCGCCAGTGGAAGTTTGGATGGAGGCAACGGGAAGAGCACCTCCTTGCAGGAGGTCGGTGGGGGGGGGGGGTGGGAAGAAAAAAATTGGCCAAAAAAACGAATGGTAAAGAGGGGGGGGGGGACGGGAAGGCCCTCCATATGGTCCTCCCTCTCCCTCTCCCCCCCCACATCCCCCCCACCCCCACCCCCCAGCACACCTCAGCTTTGGGGTATTCCGGGGGGTGTGTGGGGGTGAGGTGGTTGCGGCGGGTTTACGGAAGTAAGAAGAATGGCAGAATTTCCGATTTTGGTTGGGTGGGTGAAGTAGAAATTCTTTTTGGCCACTCAGAACGCAACACATTTCTCCGAACCACTTTCCTGGCTGTTTTTTTTGTTTTCTATTCTGGGGGGGAGGGGGGGAGAGGGGGTGTGGCCTTTGCGGCGGTGAAACGGCACGTATCTTTTGGTGCATTTCCTCCTTCTCAAAGGTGAAAAAAACGCCGAATTTTTTTTTCAGCACACTTCGATGTGGGCGGAAAGTGTCGCGTGCTTGTTCGTGCCCTTGTGCTCCTCACTCACGACACCATCATCAGCAGGAGTGTGAGTGTGGAAGCGTCAACGCACCTTTTTTACCGGTTTTACCGCGAAGCCCCCCTCTCCTGAGCATTCTTCTGTTTCCCCCCCGATTCATTGACTCTTTCTCTTTCTCCCTCACTCTGTGTCTCTCTGTGCTGTGTGAGAGCATTGCGGCAAGGGGAGAAAACCAGAGCAATATCAACGGGGCAAGACACACATATGCAGCACCAGATTGCACCAACAGTTGTGCCCCCCTGCCTTGCCCGACCCGCACAGAATCCCATCGTAAATCCCCAGCCGATTATCAAACGGGGTGGTGGGAGCGAGGATGGAACAGCACGGCAGGCTACACCACGATGCCCACGCCCGTCAAAACGGACAGCCGACCACCAACATGTGTGGACAGTGGAGGCAGCACCTGAGTTCAGCTCGCGTGCCACCCATGCACTAAACAAAAAAGGCTTGTCTCGTCTTGCGTGGAGCATTGTGTTGTTGGCAGCCCCAGCCGTGGCCCCACTCCCGCCCCACCGCCCCCCCCCCCATTCCCCCCACCCCCGTCTGCATTTTTTGCTGAATCCGGGAAAAAAAATCTTTCGCACCCCCCCGTCGTCTGCTCTGCACAGTGAGCCAGTAGTATTGGCCCAACGCTGCGGCGCAACGACACAACTCACCTTCATTCCGAGGAGGGAGGGGGGACGGCGAGTTGTGCGCAGGCCCCCCTTCGCCTGCACCGGCTCCATGTGATATGTGTGTCTGTGTGTGAGGCAGTGAACGCAGATCATCGGTGATTTTTGTTGCTCTGCAAATTTACGCTAAAACACACAAAAAGGTCGACGCGTGTGTGGATGTGTGTGTGTGTGTGTGTGTGGCAACATCGGGGGGGGAAGGAGGGCGTTTCACCAGACACGACCCTGACGCGAAAGCAAAACGAAAAAATCGTAGTCTAGCTCTCGCCGTGCCTGGGGTTGTCGGCCTCCAAAGAAAATACGACATGCCATCGAAACAACAATGTTGAATGAATCCGAGTGCCCCGCGTTGACATCCCCATCCCCCCCGGGATTCCCCCCCCACCCGATGAAGAGGTGTAAACCGGGGAGGCGGAGAGAGGGGCGAGGGGGGGGGGGCAAGCCCCCTCCCCCTCCCTCCCTCCCCTCCCCTTCGCCTTTTCAACCAAGTTTTATTTGTTCTGCGTCAAAAAAAATGCCCCTTCCCCATCCCCCCTAACCAGTAGGCCTCCTCGTTGGCCCTCCCGCCAGTTGCTACAAGACAGCGAAAAGTCTGTCCACTTCACACACACAGCCGAGCGGGTTCCACGCGAGGTAGGTAGGTGGGAGGGGAGGGGGAATGGAGTGTGTCGTCAGGTTGCCATGAGGCGCCTTTTTCCTCCCTCCCTTATTGCCCCAGCGATGTTTCTTTTGAGAGAGGGTGTGCGGTTGACGCGAAAACAATAAAATAAGAATGAATGTTTTCTTGTCTGCGATTTATTTTGCTGTGCACCGGTGGGTCGTGGAAGCTCCAATATTGAAGAAGAAGCCCCCCCTCCCCCCTCCCCACCAGAGGGGAGGGAGGAGGGGGGGATCAAGGAGTTCAAACAAGACAGGAAAAAAAACGAAACACAAGGGGTTGGGGGGGGGGGTGGTGGCGCGAGGTCTGCTGTTTCTTCTCTCCTCTGAAGTGGGCGAACCTCGCACAGGATATACGTCGTATTTGACATAGGGAGGTTTCGCGCACAGAAACAAATGGATGTCTCATCAATTTAAGGCGTCTCGCCCTCCTCCACCTCCCCCCACCCCCATACCCTTCCCCCCCCCCCTCTCTCTTTTTCTCTCTCTGAAAAGGGGAAACCTCTCATGTGGTCTCCCCTCTTCTTCCCGTGCGTGATTCCGTTGTGCATCCGCGAAAACAAAAACAACCTGTGATTCTCTCTCTTCTCTCTTATTACTACTCTGATAGGTGTGGTGGTGTTGGACAACCCCAGCCCCTCTAAAGGCCTACCCTCTGGACAGGCCTTTGGAGGGGATTGTTGCGTGCCGCTTCGGGGCAGGAAAGCTGGAATGCGAGATCAACAGCTTGCAAAAAAAAAGGAGGGGTGTCTGCATCAGGGCCGAATTGATTTTTTTTGGGCTCGATGCAATCCTGCGTTCACTGTATATCACTGCTGAACGACCCTCCTCTCCAGTGTTTTTTTTCCACCCGTTCAGACGCGCATGTTTCAGCCGTGGCTATTGCCGAACAGCAGGCCACCCACACTGTTACATCAAACCTGGCAACAGATCCCAGACCCCCCCCCCCCTTCCCCGGAATGTAAACGGTACTCCGCCGAGAAAATAATGCGGCTGTGCATGCCTTTTGTTCCTCTGTTGCCTACCCCTCCCCCCCTTTGTCTTGTGGCGGTTCGGCAATGAATACAAATAGCGACTCCTCCTGAAACAAAAGCCATATTCTTGCCTGAACGAAAGAAGCCACAGATGCACCTCTGCCCCTCCCTACCCCCCTGCCCACCCCTTTGTTTCAAACCGGTGCCAACTCTTGGCACCGACCCCCTATCTTTTTTATCCTTCACATCTCTCATATCCACACTTGTCTCTCTCTCTCTCTCTCTCTCTCTTTCAACTCTCCTATATTGGAATGGGCGGCCTGCCTTTCCGCCAATCCATAGTCATGTCTATCTCCGCTTTCTCTCCGATTGAGGGTTGCCAATGCTGGGTTTTGCCGCCCGATCTTACACGAGCCGAGCTCGTGGGGTTGTCCGGATTGAAGAAAAAAAAGGCGTGGTTGTTCGTATCGGTTGTCCTGCAATACGATACGTTACGCGACGCTGATGTGTGTCGGGTGGTGGAGCACAACAAAGAAGCCTGTGATGATAGCCTCCGCCCAGTAGTTATTATTCAGGGGATAAGATAGGTCTGGTTTTCCGGTTTTCAAAACCAGGGTTTCCCGGTTCCCGGTTTTCTGGAAAAAAAAAAAAAGGTCGATCTCATTTTTGGCGGTTTTTTTTGTGACTTTGGGACAGTAAAACAGTCAGAAAAAACGCCATAAAAAAATAGAAAGTGACCCCATCGTGATCCGCACAGAGCTCAAATAGTCCAAAGAAGGCAGAGAAGCGGAGAAGAAAAAATGGACCTAGCGGGTGGCCCGGTGGGGCCCGGTGGGTGGTGATGCCCTCGTCATGCAGGCCTCTTCTGTTTTGAAGGTGCACACATGGTGGACTCCAGCCACCCTAGCGAGTGTCTAAGAGGGAGTCTAAGACTGCAGTCTGTACTGGAGACGGGAGTCTATTTTCCAGCTAATTTACGACTCCCGCTAGTTGAGACTCATGGGAGACACACGGTGTACTCCAGCGGGGGTAGGGTAACCTCCGCTGGAGTTCACCGTGTCGTCTGCCTCTGTGCAGCGTCACTCGGTGCCATCGAATACATGGCGACAGCCCACCAACTCGAGACAGATCTGCTTGTCTGGAGGGCTGAGACGAGAACACGAACGACTTTCAAGCAATCTTGAAGGTCGCCAAGCCTATTGGGGGCAACTAACAGATGAGATTTGTTTGTTGCCTGTCGTCACAGCTAGGTGCCCATTTCCTCGATAACGGAATGTGTGCAGAGATCTCGTGGACCCTTTGGCCATTCTGTCGTGCACCCACTCCACCCACAACGCACACCTGTCACGAGTGGTCGCTCCCCCGTCCTCCTCCACCCTGAAGGTTGAACCCTCAAGGACCAGTGATCTCCTGCTGGCCGGGCTGCGATACAGCGAAGCCTTCCTACTTACAAGCGAATCCAGACTGTAGGGAACAGATGATCACTACCGTGGCCTCCGGCGGCTGGGGGGCTCCGCCCCCCAGACCCCCCTGCGTAAAAAAATTGCACCAGACCGGTTTTTTGGCCGAGAGTCCAAACTTTCAAAGCAGCTGCTGCGCCTGCCCCACCAAGCAGCCTCAGTACGACAGGACGCGCGCAGGCACCGGGCCCTCTCAGATTCTGGGAGGGTTTGCGCGGGTCGCGCGCGCCGAAGGCGCGCGCGAAAAATTTTCAAAACCAGAAAAACCGGAAAACGGCGCCAGAAAAAAAGTCTATCTTATACCCTGTATTATTTACTCCGTGAAAAAAAAACAAAACAAGAACAGAAGCAAAACAGAAAACATCGCCCCACCCCCCCCCCCCCCCCACTCGGGGGGGGGAACGCCCCAGGTCATCCAGTCCGACCATATTTTTTTCCTCCGCATCTTTCCCCTGCTGCCCCCCCCCCCCCCAAACCCTCACCTCCCCCAGCCACAGCCCAGAATCCTGAAGCGACGTCACAACACACCACCCCCTCCCGCCTTCACTGTTGCTATGCACTGGCAGACGGGACATGCATCGAGGGCGCGGTAAATAAAAGGCTGTTGTTTCGCGCAGGGCGGTTCAACAGGCACGCGCCTTACAGTCCATGAGAGCAGGCATACGCATCCAGGGTGGAAGGCGGTGTGGGGGCGTGGGGGGGGCACCTCACGACGAAACATTTTTTTTACAACAAAAGAAACCTGAACAACAGCAGAGATAGGCGCCTCGACAAGCTTGGTCGTCTCACGCCAGGCTGCTGGGCATCGCTCTACCTTACGCATTCACGCTGTTCCACGCCCTGTAGTGTGGCCGAAACCCCGTCTCTTTCTCTCCCACGAAAGGGAGGAGGTGACGGCTTTGTGGGTGCGGTGTTTTTTTATTTGAAATTCGCCGTTACCTGCTGCACGACCCGTCAGACCAAAGGGAACGGCTGTGCTCTCGCAAAAGCGCCCCACCCCCCCTCCCAGCCAGGCCTGTGCCTAAATATGGCCAAAAATCGTCAAAAACGAGAGTTTACACCCAACTTTTTTCCCACTTTTTTTCCTTCGGCGCTGGTCCTTTTTTTAGCCCAGAACATGGTATTTCAGCGCGAAAACACGTTCTTTTGCTGCATTTGCACACAACCAATTCACAGCTGGGCTGGGGGTCTCGTTTTTTTTGCGTTTTGTTTTACAGGATCTCGCCTGATATGGGAGCCTCCCGCGAGGGTACTGGAACCGATATGCCACAGCCCCGTACGCGCAAGGACTTGGCTCCAAGACCAGGTACAAGCCACAGGGGGGTCTGGGGGGCGGAGCCCCCCAGCCGCCGGAGGCCACGGTAGCGAACATCCGTTGGCCTGGCTCCATAGTCGCATACGCTCAAGTACAACACAACTGACAGATCGCACATGTCGCATGGGGGGACGAAAAATTGTCGCGCAAAGACACGCCACAGGGGGGTCTGGGGGGCGGAGCCCCCCAGTCGCCGGAGGCCACGGTAGTGAACATCTGTTGGTTTGAGCTCGAGAGCAAGCCTCTGGGCGATGCCATCCCGTGGGAGGTCGCCCGTGGCCTCGTCTTCGTCGTCACTTCCGAGTTCTTGCACAGCCTCCGATTATTCACGGAGGCTGTACAATAACTCGGAAGTGCCCAAACAGCCACCCGCGGCCACGAGCACCGTGGTCGCGAGCAGCTGCAGGGCGGCACTCAGCACATCACCCGCGTCAGCGGGGGTGCGGAGCGTGCCCAAAAAAGGCCAGGCATATCCCCCCCCAAAAAAAATCCCTAAAAACCCCCAAAAAAACCCCCACCAAAAATATGGGAAGAAAAAAGTGGGAACTTTTTTTCCCTGAGGCCGACCCTTACATCTACATCCGACTTAGGCACAGGCCTGCTCCCAGCCCCCAAAAAAAGAAAAAGGCCCACACACAGGCTATTATTAGCCTGTGTCCTTTGAGCTTGTTTCCTTTTGTTTTATTTTCAGCCCCCCCCTCTCTTTACACCAACTTATCGCCACTGCTATTTCGCAGCCCCTTCCAAAGACCCGTTGACCCACCGTCTTTGTGCGTACTCCCTTTCCCCTTCCCCTCCCAACCCCCTTCCTGTTTTCACACTGGGTGTGTACTATGATTGCCTTTGTGTGGGGCACTGCTTTACTGACGCGTGTCCACCTCTACCAAACAATCCAGCAGAACCGTGATACGGTTTGCAGCTGATGTCCGAAAGCAGATCCGTGCCGCCAGACCCACCCCACCACCCCCACCTCACCCTTGCCCTCACGTAGGCACCGCTTTGCCTTGCCGCATGCATCTGGAGCAAGCAGTGTAGAGGTGGCCTCTCGTAGCAGCACTTGTGTCTGCATCGGGGTTTAGTCGGTGCGACCGACACCTACACAATAAAGGTGTATGGGGGTCTTCGCTACGGGGTGATCGTCAGTGCATTTGGTGCATTTCCTGTTGAATTGGCTGAAAACTGACGAAGTTTGTCGACCAGAAGACCCCCTATGCGGGCAGTGTGAGGTGGTGCACCGCCAGGTTTCAACTCTGCGGGTTTGTGGGTTCTCCAGGGAAAAGGTTTTGCCGTGTGCCGTGTCACCGCCCCCCCCCCCCCCCACCTTCAGATATACACTGCATTGCACCGCACTGCATTACAACTCTCTTCATCTTACTTCTTCGACAGCCAGCTAGTCAAGAGCCTTTACATCACAGGGCTGCGATGCAGTTCGTGGCGTTGCTAGGCCTGGCGGTGGTGGCACAGCCGCACGTGGCCCTGCCCGGGATGGGGTGGGTGCAGGGTGTTGTGAAGCCGACGCCTGCGGAGGTGGACGTGGAGCAGTACCTGGGGCTGCGGTACACACAGGCGCCTGTCGGCAACCTCCGCTTCAACGCCCCGGCGAACCCGCTGCCGTGGGGGGGTGTGTACGACGCTACCAAGCTGCGCGACACGTGCCCCGGCAGCATGTGTGAGTACGTCAACGGCACCGACAGCGAGGACTGCCTGTTCCTCAACGTCTACACGCCTGTCGGTGCGCGCCACTGCCGCCACCGCCTCCCTGTGGTGGTGTACATCCACGGCGGCGGCTTCTCCACTGGCTGCTCCAACGAGTTCCCCACTGAGAACTGGGTGGCAGCGTCGGTGAAGCGGGGCGAGCCTGTGGTGGCGGTGTCCATCAACTACCGCCTCAACTTCTTCGGCTTCCTGGGGTCCAACGAGCTCCGTGGCAACGATGCCAGCGCGTCGACCGGCAACTTCGGGATCCAGGACCAGCGCAAGGCGCTTGAGTGGGTCAACAAGTACATCTCGCGGTTCGGTGGCAACCCCTACCAGGTGACCATCTCTGGGGAGAGTGCGGGTGCTGCGTCAGTCAACGTGCACATGGTGTCCGAGAAGAGCTACAAGCACTGCTACACCAACGGGCGCCTGTTCCACCGCGCAGTGGCACAGTCGGGGCTTGCTGTGGGCTTCGGCTACTTCGACCTGTCCGACTCGGAGCAGGTGTACGCACTGACGAAGGCGGCAACCGGCTGCAACACGGCTGACCCGGTGCAGTGCCTGCGCTCCGCCCCTGCGTCTGTGTTCGATGCCATCCGCGGCAGCTTCCCGACAGGCCTCTTCGGCCCTGTGGTGGACGGTGTGGAGCTGACGCAGGAGCCCTGGAAGCTGATGCGCGACGGGAAGTTCGCCAACGTGCCTGTGCTGACCGGTGCCAACCGTGACGAGTACAGCTTCCTGATCGCCCAGAACCCGCTCCTCCTGACGGACGATGCCGACGAGACCGCGTTCAGCAGCCTTCTGTCGCGTGTGCTGCCTACGGGCACAGAGGGGGAGGAGAAGCTGGCGGAGCTGAAGCAGCTGTACTCCAACGAGAGCTACACCTACCCCCCCGTGTCGGAGTGGGGCGGCCGCAGCTACTGGTGGTGGGCGGCGATGCGCGCCCTGTCTGACCAGTTCTTCAACTGCCCCAACCAGTACGGCGCGCGCGCTCTGGCCCGTGGGCCTGTCAACAGGTGGGGCCGCCGCTCGTGGCTGCCGTGGCGCCGCTCCCCTGTGTACCAGTACTTCCTGACGCGCCCCACGCAGACGCGCACTGTTGTGCCGGCAACGGGGCCCGGCGCCACCACGGTGCCGCACGCAGTGGACATCGCATACTTCTTCAACTGCTCCGTTGTGGGCCCGTGTCTCGAGATGGAGCCTGCCACCACATGCGAGAAGAAGCTGACGCAGCCCTCGTGCGCCTTCGAGAACGTGGCGGAGCAGAACCTGGCAGACCGCATGTCGCGCCTCATGACTCGCTTCGCCACAGGCCGCCACCCCGGCTACCCCTTCCTGCGCACCTCGGGCAGTAGGTACTTCGACTACTCTGTGGGGCTCGACGCCGCACACGAGGACGGCGGCAGGGGGTTCTTCCCCATCGTGAACAACAGGAAGGCGCAGTGCAAGTTCTGGGATGGCATCGACCGCCCTGACAACAACTCGTTCCGCCAGCACAGCATCCAGCTGTTCCTGAGGCTGTACCTGGGCCTCCGCTACTGAGGGGGGAGTGTCCAGGCAAGGAGGTGAGGTGATGCCTGTTCCGCCAGCCAACAGTTCTCCAGGCAGGGTTGGTCTGTGCCATGCCTGCTTTCTCAGAAGAAGGAACGCCTCGGGAAGCAGAGCGGGGCGGAGCTTGTTGTTGCCAGTGGTCGCGCTAAATATTGGAAAAATCTCCCAAAATTTGGAAATCGGGAGCGAAAAAACGTACCTGAAAAAGGGGCTCGTTTTTGGGCGGGGAAACCGCGTTTCGTTGCATTTCCGAGCCTCGCCCGGATCGTAGTGGGGTCATTTTGAAAAAATGGGCTTGTTTGAAGACACTCAAATTTTCCGTCCTGGTTGTCTCTACAGCATGTGATCAGTAACAACCCGGGCTAGGGGTCAGGCACCTGCTCGGAAAGCAGGGACGGGAGTTCCCCACTCAGCTCAACTGCCAACAACGCCACCAAGTAGGCAAACATGTGCCAGCTTGAGTGCCACCCCTGATACGGCGAGGGTGTAGCCTGTTCAAGACACTGATGCCACGTGGGGACCCACGAAGCATGTTGTATGTGAAACCTCGTGCACACGCTATACAGGGGGGGTCTGGGGGGCGGAGCCCCCCAGCCGCCGGAGGCCACGGTAGTGAGTGTCTGTTCCTTGCGCCGTAGTAGGAGCGCGTGGGAGTTGCGGGCGTACAGATTCTGTGTGAGTTGGATGCGTCCTCCTGAGGCTACTGAGAGTGGTCTGGGTCCCATTCGCTGATGTGAACCCAAAGGACTTGGCTACAAGACAGGCACACGCTGCAGCCTAGTGGTACAGGGGGGTCTGGGGGGCGGTGCCCCAGCCGCCGGAGGCCACGGTAGTGAACATCTGTTCCGAGCTGAACTCGGTGTGGATCACTCCGACATCAGGTCGGAGCCCAGTGCTGCGCGGGAAGCAGTCACTCGGTAGGGAAGGCAAAAGGGGTGCTGAGAGTTTCATGCAAAGCGATGATTGTGGAAGTTTGAGGAACGGCGAACCTCAGGGCGTGAAGAGCAGCAGCCGTCAAGGCCACCCACCCACCCACCCCCGCCCCGCGGGGCCCATTTTTTTCTCTCCCCGTCTCTGCCTTCTTTGAACGATTTTTGGCCGTGCTCGTCGCGTCCCCCGGTGAGGGGGGACGCTGTTTCGTGTTCTCCTTGCCGCACGGAGGCATTGCCTTACGTCGCCTCTTCCTCTTTTCCTTTATGGGCGGGTTAGTCTGGCTCAGAGGGCGGGACCGTGCTGATATGCACAGTGACGACTCTCCCTTTTTTGTTGTGCCCGCCTCCTGCCGAGTCGTGGCTGCTGCCTCTCAGACTGGGGGCGGGCGGTCGCCGACGCTGACGCGCCTGGCGGCCCGTGGAAAGTGACGTGGGTCTGGGGGTGGGGGGGGGGTGCTGGGGTGTCAGGCCGAAGCCCTTGACCGCTGTTGATTTTTGCAGGTTTCACGAGATCAGGTAGTCCTTCTCGCTGTGCTCCGTCACCCCTGCCTCAGCCAGGTAGCGTAGGGCCCCCTTGCAGTTGTGCAGCAGCAGGTTGTGCACGCTTGTGGCTGTGAGGTGGTGTCGGGCTGACGCTGTCGCGGGACAGCCGAAGAATAGGTGCTTCAGCGAGACCCCAGGCGGGGGGCTGTCCGGCGCAAGCTTCAGGCAGGGTTTGCACGGTGGTTGTGCGCTGCCCGGGACGTCGTGGTCGTACACCAGGCGGTGGTGGTCGGCCCGGAGGCGGCGGATGGTGTGGTGCGAGGTGCCAGGCTTTTGAATATTTGAGATCCGTGCGAAACGCCATGGGGTCACTTTCATTTTTTTGGTGCAATTTTTTCATACTGAATTGGGGTACCAAAACTTTTCGAGTTGTGGACAAATCCCTGTTTGCAAATAAAAAACGTACCTCAAAAAATCGCCGAAAATGCCGGGAGTAGGGAGTGAAGTTAGCGCGACCACTGGTTGTTGCCGCCGTCTTTTTTTTTTTGCGGGAGAGGCCAACAGAAGAACGGGGAAACAAAACTGTCAATACGGAACCCCCACCAGGAATCAAAACACGCCCCCCCCCGCCCCTTCATCTCTTCAGACGGAACCGCATCCGAATGCAACACGCACCTCCCTGTGTCCCCCCCCCCCGACCCCACCCACACCCCCCCACCGACCCACCCAACCCCCGACACAAATTTCTCCCGCCACGCCGGTGTTCCTGCTGCCTCCCTGCCTTTGTTTTACCGACACCCGTTTCTTTACGGGGGTGGCCTTGATAATTGTTTTTTCGAGTGCCGCGCCCGGCGTGATGCGGTGCAGGCAGAGGGGAGCGAGGGCACAGCTTGTGACATGCATGTCTGTATGCCAGCACCGGCCCGGCGTCACTCCGGGGCAGGAGCGGGAGCGGGAGCGGGTCGGGGGTGTGTGGGGGGAGAGGAGAGGGATGAGGAGTGCGTTTTTTTTTTGGATGCGCGTCTGTTGCAAAAAAAAATATTCCCCCCGCAAACCCCCTTTCCCCTGAAACTCTTCCCTCTCTCTGTCAGGTTTACCTGCGTAAATCGGCCTTTTTCAGGGACATCACACAACCACCGACTACAAAAAAAAACGACTCATGCTGGCTATACCCGTTTTCTCCCTCTCTCTCTCTCCCTCTCTTCCCCTCATCCGCATATTCCCTCTCTGTATACGATTTAAATCAACACAGCGCATTTTGCACCACACAGCGGCCACTCTGGAGTGGCAGCGGCTGTCCGCAGTCGATGTAGTAGGGTATCGGAATGAAGGTGTGTGTCTAGAGCATTGCGTGCCGGTGTGGAAATGTGTTCCGCTGTGGAGGCAGCCTGTGGAGCTTTGGGCTGCACTGCCGTGAAGTAATCACTGTACTTCCCAGAGGCAGCGAATCTTGCATCCCCTCCCCCTGGGGTGATGTGGGCTGTGCCTCCCAAAGCAAAATAAAATGAGAACGCCTGAAAAACAAACAAGAATTTAACACCATCCCGTGCCACAACAACACAGCAAAATATACGCAACAAAAAAATATATGCCCGTTGTTTCTTCAGGGGCGACACATCCTCTCCTTCTGGCACCGAAGGGTGCCTCTTTGTTTTCACCCGCCCCTTCCCCCGCCACTTGTGCTGTTTCTTTTTCCATTCCTGCCGTGTCCCGGGGGCTGTCTGAGGCCGAGATATGGACCCAGGCAAGCCCCCAGGCGCAACAAAAACAAACTTACTCATTTACAGTCATCCAACAAACATTGGTGGGGTAAAAACCCACCTTAGCTCCAAAAAATCCTAAAATCCACCTTAGTTTTTACCCCACCAATGTTTTTAACCCACCAATGTTGCTACCCCACCAATGTTTTTACCCCACGGCAGCAGAACACAATGGAGATTTTTTCAGAACTGTGGTGGGTGGGGTGAGTGCCTCATACGTCGCACGGTGCCTACGCGATCACAGTTTGGTTGGGGGCGTGGGCTGATTGGGAGGCGGGGCGTGTGGGAGGGGGCGGGGGGTTGGGGACGGCTATCCTGCAAAGCGCAGCTCTCTCATCAGCACCAGCAGAACAGCAGGTACCGACACCAGTAACCAGAAGTGTATACGCCATTGCATTCCGTACCCTGTGTCGGTACCTGCTGTTCTGCTGATGCTGAGGAGAGCTGCGCTTTGCAAGATAGCCGTCCCCAACCCCCCGCCCCCTCCCACACGCCCCGCCTCCCAACCAGCCCACGCCTCAACCACACTGTGATCGCGTAGGCACCGTGCGACGTATGAGGCACTCACCCCACCCACCACAGTTCTGAAAAAATCTGCATTGTGTTCTGCTGCCTAGGGGTAAAAACATCGGTGGGTTAAAAACATTGGTGGGGTAATAACCCACCTTAGCTCTGAGAAATCCTGAAATCCACCTTAGTTTTTACCCCACCAATGTTTGTTGGACAACTGTATCCCAACAAAAACTCACACACGCACACACAGCACTAGTGCCCGGACTGTACAACCTGCATATCGGGTGAAAGAGGTCATGTCTTCTGATTCGCCCTGGTTTGCCCCACACCCCCTCTCTCTGCACTTCATCGGCCCCTATCTTGTTCCCACTTCCTTGTAGCAATCGTCTGTCCACTGCTTTCCACACCTCTCATGCCACACCCCCCCCCCCTCCCCGTTGTTCTTGAGCCCGAAACATTTCAAAAAAAATTTCGAGGCATGCCACAAGCGCTGTTTGTCGGCGGGTGTGCCCTGACCAGCGCAGCATGCCCCAGAAACCCCACCTCTCCTCCCCCTTTCTCTCCTCACTCCCCGCTGAACTGCGCTGTTGTTCCGTTTCTGCTGGGGTCCAGAAGGGAAATGCCTGAGCGAGCCCGTTTTTCTTTTTAGCCCTCCTCCGGAGTGTGAATGGGCCACACAATTTCCGGCACAAAAATAATCAGATTTTGGCATAGACCAGTGAGTCAGTCTCCCCCCCCCCCCATATTTTGTTCTTCCTTTCTTATATATACCCGGGGAGGGGGGGGCTTGTCTCGCTGTGGCAGGACTGCAGATGTGCCGCGGAGTGGTGGCCTGTTCCATTTGGGGGTGGGTGCGGGTCTCGCTTGTGTATTTTTCCCTTCTGCGTTTCATCAAAAATAAAGGGGACACAGCCTGGGCCAGCCAAAAAAGAATGGTTTCCAAGCATCTTGTTTTCAAATCGTTCAAACTGTCGGACAACTGCCCTGGGGATGGCTTGTTCCGAGAGCTCCATACCCAGTGCCGTGCGTCATGTGACTTTCCCCCCCCTCACACGAGCAAGAGAGATGGGCCGGGCCGCCGCCTGCTTGCCCGCCCCCTCTTCTCCCATCCCCGATGATTTTCTCTGCCCCCCTTCAGTCCCCACGTGCGCTTGCCCCTGATCAAGGTGAGCTGCGCGTGCCGCTAGGCGCCAGTGTCGAGTCTTTGCCTTTTTACGGGGGTTCCCACCTCGTAAAAATGCGACGTCCTATCTGGGCTCAGCAGGAAGGGCCGGGCAAAGAAGATGCGGGGGTGGTGTGGTGGTGGTGGCGGCAACGCGGGTGGCGTGTGTCCTTTTCTCTTGTCCCCCCCCCCCCCCCCCCCAATGCACGTCTTGGCTGTGGTTGTTCGGAATTCGGCGCGACCCGGCAAACCCACACTGTTTAGGGGCCCTTGTCCTTTGCCCCTTTTCACTCTGCGCTGTCCTGTTTGGCGGAAACGTGGCTGTCGGGTCGGCAAAGCCAGAGACAGTGTCGCAATCAGACGGACGGGGCGGGGCAGTGCGTCTTGCCAATCCCCGCTTATCTCTTCGCTTTTTGAATGGTTTGAACGCTGATTTAGCGGGCCATTTTGTTGCTCTCTGAGACTCTCTCTCTCTCCTCCGCCTTTGCTCTTCTTGAATGCCCCTCGCTTCATCACCCCTTCAGCCCTTCACACCCGCCTCCCTCCGCGTATATCAACCAAGACTCTTCTTCCGCTGGGTTTGCCCCAGCTCTCTCGAGCAAAGCCGGTGGCAACTCTCAATTATTTATTCAGCCTCTTCGGGCGCACTCTCGATGTCGGGCGAACCGTATCACGCCCTGTTTTGTCCGCACTCATCTCGCCCGCTGGGAATTCGTATTACTGGGGGGGGGGCAAATAATAGCGGGGGGTCAAATAATAGAGGGGTATGGAAATCGGCGGTTTTGGCGGCGCACCTGGCCGAATAATTGAGGGGGGTGTGAGTCCTGTTTTTGCATCCGTAAGTGGTGCTCGTAGGCACCCCAGAGCCAAAATGACCCCACCACGCTCCGCACAGATCCCAAACGTTCAAAAGAACGGGGTTTTGGACACCCATGACCAGTCCCTGAACCAGACCCAGGTTTCATGGGTGAAGCTTGGCACCTCTACCACCATGACCCACTACGATCTGCACAAATTCCAAACGTTCGGAATAGCAGGGTTTTGGAACACCCAAAGAGGGGTCCCGCTGGGTGGGTAGGTGGGGTGTTCGCTGCCCCCAGTCACTTCCTCTGAGGATCAGCCTCTGACCCACATTTCTAGATGAGGTTTGACACATCGACCCAGCTGATTTGGAAAATCGTAGATTTTTTTGGCATATAAGACCGCTCAGCCCCGCCAAACTCGGATCAAATCAGGTGGTCGACCGACAAAACCATCCCACTCCGAGCCGCACAGATGCCAAATATTCAAGAACGCGAAATTTCCACCCCCCAAAAAGCAAATAGTGGAGGGGGTCCGAAAACCCCCATTTTCGTCGGCTGGCACGGTGAATAATAGAGGGGCCCTCTAGTATTTGCCCCCCCCCCAGTACTTCGATCGAATCTCGTGGCACCTTGCTTGTTCACTCCATTTGTAGTTATCAAAAAGCGTGCGGCCCGACTGTTCCAGCGGACCGCCTGACTTGGAAGGAGGTGCCGAACCGAGAGGTGGGAACAAAACTATCACAGCCCGTTTCCTGGTTCGATCCCCATTCCCCTTTGGCTCTGTATGCCTGAGTAGGCTGTATCACGAATAAAGGGAGATCATCCTTATGATTCCTTCTAAGTTTGCTTCTATTTCAACCCCTCCACCCCTTTGGCTTTGTATACCTGAGCCAGGGATACATTCGCGGGGATAGTTGGCGCGGAGAAGCCGCATTTTTGGCAGCGCATATTGTCCTCCCCTCTGAGGGCCTCCCCGTGAGAACACACGCCGAAGAATTTTCCCGGGGAAGTGAAGGGCGAAGTCCCCCGATTCCCCCCACCCCCCCCTGCCTTCCCCCCCATCTTATTCCAACAAACCCATCGCATTTTCAATGCGGCCCCCTTTCCCCCCCTCCCCCCAACACCCCTACATCCCGGCAGTGGTGCCAAAAGAGAACAGAAAGGGCGCCACTTCCCCGACAAATTTTGTTCCCAAAAAAATATTCCAAATTAAACAAAACGACTCGCGTGTGGCTGCGATTAGCAGCAAGTTGTGTGTGGAGGCACCGCCGCAGCTCGGCGGCTATCTCTCTCTGTGAAATGTGGTGTGTTGTTAGCCGAAAATCAACTCAATTTTGAAGACACCGTTGTTGCCGAGAGGCCACAGGAGTGCAACCCCCAACAGAATTACCGAGAGGCAAGGCGACCCCTCTCATGCCACCTTCTTCGCAGACAAAACACACAACCTTCTTCTGTACGCTGCTGCCGCCCCCCCTTGCGGCGGCAGTATCGCACAGCTTCACCAGGGGGTGGCTGGGGTTTTGTCATTTCCCGCGGGGTTCTTTACATTTTTTGCTAATTATTTACACTCCGCCCAGCACAACGGGAGGGTGAGGCACACCCCTGGTCAACCCGCCGCAGCTGCCGCAGGGCGGGATGAAGGGGTGGGCCCCATGGAGGAGGGGGTGGGGGGTGGGGTGGGGGGGCAGCTACTTACAACTGCTCTCCCCCCCGTCTCTCTCATTTCTTTACTCATGGGGGAGGGGGGGTTCCCTCCCCCACAGCATGCAAGTTGTGTGCTGGCGTGCCTCGGGAGAGGCAGCGCCCGCGGCAGAAGTAGGAAACTTTCCTCCCTCACCACACACGCAAAACAAACCAAAAAGCTGTTTTTAACCCTGCCCTGCGCTTGCCCTTTTTTTTTTTGAACAGACCATACTTCGGGCAAATCAACGGAAAATCCGAGAGCAGGGGATAAGATAGGTCTGGTTTTCCGGTTTTCAAAACCAGGGTTTCCCGGTTCCCGGTTTTCTGGAAAAAAAAAAGGTCGGTCTCATTTTTGGCGGTTTTTTTTGTGACTTTGGGACAGTAAAACAGTCAGAAAAAACGCCATAAAAAAATAGAAAGTGACCCCATCGTGATCCGCACAGAGCTCAAATAGTCCAAAGAAGGCAGAGAAGCGGAGAAGAAAAAATGGACCTAGCGGGTGGCCCGGTGGGTGGTGATGCCCTCGTCATGCAGGTCTCTTCTGTTTTGAAGGTGCACACATGGTGGACTCCAGCCACCATGTCTAAGAGGGAGTCTATGACTGCAGTCTGTACTGGAGACGGGAGTCTATTTTCCAGCTAATTTACGCTAAGACTCCCGCTAGTTGAGACTCATGGGAGACACACGGTGTACTCCAGCGGAGGTAGGGTAACCTCCGCTGGAGTTCACCGTGTCGTCTGCCTCTGTGCAGCGTCACTCGGTGCCATCGAATACATGGCGACAGCCCACCAACTCGAGACAGATCTGCTTGTCCGGAGGGCTGAGACGAGAACACGAACGACTTTCAAGCAGTCTTGAAGGTCGCCAAGCCTATTGGGGGCAACTAACAGATGAGATTTGTTTGTTGCCTGTCGTCACAGCTAGGTGCCCATCTCCTCGATAACGGAATGTGTGCAGAGATCTCGTGGACCCTTTGGCCATTCTGTCGTGCACCCACTCCACCCACAACGCGCACACCTGTCACGAGTGGTCGCTCCACCGTCCTCCTCCACCCTGAAGGTTGAACCCTCAAGGACCAGTGATCTCCTGCTGGCCGGGCTGCGATACAGCGAAGCCTTCCTACTTACAAGCGAATCCAGACTGTAGGGAACAGATGTTCCCTACCGTGGCCTCCGGCGGCTGGGGGGCTCCGCCCCCCAGACCCCCCTGCGTAAAAAAATTGCACCAGACCGGTTTTTTGGCCGAGAGTCCAAACTTTCGAAGCAGCTGCTGCGCCTGCCACCAAGCAGCCTCAGTACGACAGGACGCGCGCAGGCACCGGGCCCTCTCAGACTCTGGGAGGGTTTGCGCGGGTCGCGCGCCGAAGGCGCGCGCGAAAAATTTTCAAAACCAGAAAAACCGGAAAACGGCGCCAGAAAAAAAGTCTATCTTATACCCTGGTCCGAGAGGATAAAAAAAAGAAAAAAGCGATCTGCAATTCCTTTCTGATTCTACTCTGTTGGAATTTACGCCCCCACCCCTCTCGCCCTGGCAATCGCCGGAGGGCGCCGAAAGGCTTCCACTGCATCGCCATTCTGTTCGCCAGAGGCGGAGTCCCCCGCGACGGCGAAAGAGGAGACGTGCTGTTTGCCCACCCATCCACCCACTCACCCACCCCCCTAACGGGTAGCGCCACAATGTGACAGAGGCGGGGCCGATAAGTCGCCCCTACTGACGCACGCGTGCAATATCCACTCCCCAGCCCGGGGGGACGCGGGGGTGGTTGAGTGAAGGGTGTGGCAAAAAAGCACAAAGAAACAATCCGCAACAGCCACATAAAATCACCCCGCACCAGCAGGAGAGGGATGCAGGGAGGGGGTGGGGGCAGGGGGATGGCTTGTTCAGTGCGCCAACTCCACTGCACTGCGCCATTGCGCTGCTCCGACCTCACGGAGCCAACACAACGCAGTGATTGGTGGGATGACGGGCGTCTGTGCCGTGCCCATCCCCACCCCCCCCTCTCTCTAACTTTTCTATCTCTCCATCCCCCTTGCCTGCTTGAGGTGTGAACATCTGAACCCCTCTCAACTGCCTTGACAGCGTGCCCGTGTGGCGCGCGCTGCTCCCCTGAAGCTCCAGACAGACGCAACGTCCAAAACAAAAGTTCGTCTGCAACATGTGGGGGAGTGGTGGGGGGGGGGGGTGTTATTTTATCACCCCGTTGTGGATTCCTTTCTGTCTTTCCAGCGACGACAAAAAAGAGAACATCCTTTCAATGACATGCCTTTATGGGCGATGCCAGGGTCAAGGGAATAACTGAAATGAAAAAAATCAAAGGCGGGTGTGCCTTGCAGCCCACTCCTCCCCTTTCCCCACAGACCTCCAGTGGGGAGAAGGAGAAGGGTCGGGCGGCGTTGCTTTATAGGGGGTTTTTTCCACCCCGCCCAGCCCCCCCGGATCTGTCGCTCACCCACTCCCGGACAGGGAGTGGGTGAGGTAAGGGTGGTCAAAGGGTGGGCGGGAAGTGTCCTGAGGGGGGTGTCCAACCAGAGGCTAGGATCGTTTTTTTTCTGCCAATTTTCTTCGCCATGCCCTGTTTGTTCGTATTCAGTCATCTCGAGGCTTGCCGTTATGTCATTTTATATTCATGTACCCACACACCTTTATTTCTTTATTTCCTTTTGGATGCGTCCACCAAAGAAAACGTGGCCACCCACTCGCAGAGGCTCCCGAAAGCTTCAGCATCAGCTAGCGGTTCATAGTGTAGATCGGTGTCTCCAGAAGGGGATGTCCGGTCGCAGAAGAAAAACGACGAAGACAACCACACAGGCCGCAAAAAAAAAACACCACGCAAACCCACACAAGCACACATCTCTCCGGTTTTTCATACCAGACACATCAGCCCAGGAAATGCCCCCTTTGTTTTATTCCGCCTTTGCGCCTTACTCCGATATCGATACCTTCAATACCCCCACCACCACCATTACAATATCTTTCTCTCTTCTAGGCCCCGTTTTCCAAACACATGCCTCACCCCCAGAAGGCTCCAAAGCGGGGGGGAAAATTAAAGCAGCCAGCAAAAGAGAAGAAAAAAAGCACAGCTGAACCCAAGCAAGGCCGGATGGGGCTTGACAAAATTTGACGCCCCTTGCCGTGCCCAACCTCCACACACCCCCATCGTCACCTTGCAAGTTTGAGTGAAGGGAGGTCGACTTTCCTTTTTTTTTTGTCTGCTTTATCTCGCGCCCCCTCCCCCCTCACGAAAAGGCGATGAAGGGGGTGCTGCCCTGCAGCTGCTGCAGCTGCTACTGCTGCTATCGCACCATGATCCCGTCTTCACTCCGTCAAAAAAAAATATGTTGACCGGAGTTGCTGAAACACAGAACCGAGGCCACTCACAGCCACGGTGCTGACAAGACATGGGAAGAGGAGGAAGAAGATGGGTGCGGCTCCTATAAAGGTAATCGGGTCGCCGCTCCCGCAGACCATCGCCCCATCCAGGCAATGGTGTAGGCGTAGCGCCGTCGTCCAGAGGACGAGCAGTTACGTGTGTCAGGAGTGGGAGCGAGATAAATTCACTCTGCTCCACAAATTTGCCTTTGGCTCTGTGCCAGCTCTTTTGTGCCTCGGGCTTTTTCGGACACAAAAATTGCCAAAAACATCCCAGCACCCGCCCCACCCTTTTTTTTTGTGCCCCCCTGTTTTATCCGATCGTGTGCTCCTTTACAGAAGCCCCACACATTATCCAAAGACAAAATGCCCAAACCGATTCCCCCCCCCCCCCCTTCCCAGAGGCAAAGCAATGCCCCCCAAAAAAAACAAACGGTGGCGTAGTGCACAACGAGGGAGGGGGACCTACCCCCCTCGCCCCAACCCAACATCTGTTTTCTGGATCGATGATGCCAAAAATGGCCTTTCCCCCTGCCTTCGGGCTGTATTATCTCCCTCTGGAGACATCCATCCTCTCCCCCTCGCCCTCCCCCCTTCTCCCCCCCCATACACATCACAACTCACTGAACCAACGCATTCCTCGCCTAGCCAACACGTTCACCACTCCAAAAAAAAAGCTAAAAACTCGCTCCAAATGTATGGGGGGGGGGGGACGCTATGAGATTCCCACCTTCAGCTGCAGTCACCATCCTACGATACGAGGGGAGGCACGAGGTGTGAGGGGTGGGGGGCAGGGGGGGGGGGTCCTCGAGGCAACGGCAGTTCTCAGCGTGCTGAGATGGAAAGCCTTCCTCGTCGGAAACGGGGGGGGGGGGTGGGGGTTTGCGACTAGTAACGAAGGGAAGGGCCGTGCGACTGAAGCTTGGGCAGCTCTCTTTGTTGTTCGGGGGGGGGGGGGGGAGGGGGAGGGGGAGGGGGTCGGATATCCCCATCCCATCACCCACCCCACCCCACCCCACCCCCCCCCCCCCCGATGCGAGCGAAAATGTAACACGGCTCTGTTTCTGCATAAAACTTTCGCCCCCTCCCCCCCTCTCTCCCCCGGTCACGCCCGCCCGCCCCTCGCACCTTTTCGACCGGCCCCATTCGCCGGGGAGTGATGAAAGGTTCTTTTGTCAGCCCCAGGCTTTTCCCCCCCCGGGTTTGGTGCACAAAACAGCGCCTTTCCCTTTTCCCGGCACAGTTGAGATCTGTGCCGAAGACAGATGGTGCACAGCAGCTGGGGGGGGATATATCCCATGTTGCCCCCCCCCCTCCTGCTACCCATTTTATCCAGAGTCTGAGTTTCAATTCACCCCCCCCCCTCCCCACCCTCGAGCTTTGCCACCGAGACCAAGGCAATCACTCGTGAGCCTCCCACCTGTTGGCTCTTTTAGGCCCACTGCATCATACGGGTAGAAAGGGAATCCGAGGGTGGGGGGGGGGGGGGCGGTGAACACGACATGGCGGCGCGCCGTTTATTGTCATCCCTCACGCCGGAAATAATGGATGGTACCGTTTCACAGAAAGGCGCTAGTCTGCACAGCCCTCGGCTCCACAGTTTTGGGGTCTGTGGGGTATTTCCCCTTGCACCCCTGGCTGCTCCCCTTCAAAAATAAAATTAAAAAGCAACTAAAATATGTGCCGGGCCAGGAGAACACGAGACAGCAGCCTCTCCTCTCACCGGGGAGGGTGGCGAGGCAAAGAGCAGCCACGGCGAAGGGGGTAAATCGTGCAATCGTTAAAACACGCACTGCATATCAAACATTCTACAATCACCCCATTTCTATCGGAATTCTGAAGAAGAAGCATGTTCCTGCATCCCAAGAGCAAGGCAAGGCCTGACCAGAAGCGCTCTCTTCATATGCCATCTGCGGCATGACGCTGAGAGTGCTTGGCTTTGGAAGCGGGTATTGTGTGTGTTGGCAGAGGGTGTGGCGGCGGGGGGGGGGGGGGGGGCGCACCAATAGCTGGGGCTGGTTGGTGCGTTCCGTCCCCCATCGCTGCACTTCCTTCTGTATTTAGTTTATTTGGCACAGCCCAAAAGCTTCAAAACCCACATCACATGACAGCAACCAGATTTTGTATATTTTTTTCCCGGCTTGCAGCCAGCTCTCGGCTGTAGCTTTTGTGGCTTCTTGGGGGTGGCGAGGGCTCGGTGCAGACCAACAAATCCCCTCCTGCAAAGCAATCAAAACCCCGGCCTGCTGGAACATTGCAGATGGCGGGTGTTGCTGTGCGCGTAGGTTGAGCCCCCGCCACCACACCCTTTCCCTTAGACACACAAGTGTGCGTGGGATAAGAAGTGCCGCTTTTGTCCTGACCCACTCACCCGCTTTTGCTACACACTCCCTCGCCTTCACACAGGCGGAGGGTCTTGTGGAAGCGCCGCCATAAACCAAAAAATAAACACAGGCGGGTGAGCGGACCGACCTGGCTTTCTGCTCCCCCACATCATACCACCCGACAACTCATATCTCACAGAGCCCCGTGGGGCTGGGTGGGCGGCTGGGGCCCCCCTCTTCTCTTGCCGACTTACACCAATCCAACAAGATATCCAAATCACCTTGTCAGAAACGTTTTCAGGTGTGTTGGCGCCTGTTGTTTTGTGGGGGGGGGGGGGTGGGTGGGGGGGATTCGCTTTGCTGCATTTCTGCGCGAAGTGGCCCTCCCCTGGTCTTCACCCGTCGCTCCATGTTTTGTCGTGTCGAAACTTGTGTGTCATGTGTGCCACCGCTTCTTTGATATTTATTGATTTCTGAGGGCAAAATACGGCTCGCTTTCCCTGCGCTTCAGAGCCGAAAGTCCCGAAAATCTCGTAAAACTGCTTGAAAAAAAATATACCCGCGCACACACACACACCATACTGTCTCTCTCCTGAAATAATGGGAGTGCTAGTATCATATTACACCGAATTTGGGGGGTGTCGATTTTTTCGGTTTTTTTCCGTTTTTTCCTTTTTTTTCGTTTTTTCCGCCTGTGGGCGCTGGCTGCGACTTGGTCAAAATTCGACGAAAAAAATCCGGAAAAAAAACGGAAAACGAAAAAACGGAAAATCCCAAAATCGACACCCTGATTTTCCGTTTTTTTCCGTTTTTTTCCCAGCACCAGAAATAGGCAGGGTTGTCGTAAGACCGGCGTGCCAAGGGGGAGGTGCTCGCATTTTTTTTGGGGGGTCCAGAATGGGTCGTTTTTGGACATTTGAGCCCACTGCGAGCAGTGCCGGGTCCCGGAAACGCTGTTTCAAACGCTCAAAAGGGGAGGCGGTGGGCACCAGAACCCAGTAAATTTACCACAAATGGTCCCACCCACAAACGGGTTACCCCCTGCCTCTAGGGGTTCCCCCCACCCACAAACGGGTTACCCCCTACCTCTAGGGGTTCCCCCCAGCCACTAATGGGTTACCCCCTGCCTCTAGGGGTTCCCCCCACCCACAAATGGGTTACCCCCTACCTCTAGGGGTTCCCCCCACTCACAAAAGGGTTGCCCCCTGCCTCTAGGGGTTCCCCCCACCCACAAACGGGTTACCCCCTACCTCTAGGGGTTCCCCCCACCCACAAATGGGTTACCCCCTGCCTCTAGGGGTTCCCCCCACCCACAAACGGGTTACCCCCTACCTCTAGGGGTTCCCCCCACTCACAAAAGGGTTGCCCCCTGCCTCTAGGGGTTCCCCCCACCCACAAACGGGTTACCCCCTACCTCTAGGGGTTCCCCCCACCCACAAATGGGTTACCCCCTGCCTCTAGGGGTTCCCCCCACCCACAAACGGGTTACCCCCTACCTCTAGGGGTTCCCCCCAGCCACTAATGGGTTACCCCCTGCCTCTAGGGGTTCCCCCCATTCACAAATGGGTTACCCCCTACCTCTAGGGGTTCCCCCCACCCACAAACGGGTTACCCCCTACCTCTAGGGGTTCCCCCCACCCACAAATGGGTTACCCCCGACCTCTAGGGGTTCCCCCCACTCACAAAAGGGTTACCCCCTACCTCTAGGGGTTCCCCCCACTCACAAATGGGTTACCCCCTGCCTCTAGGGGTTCCCCCCACCCACAAACGGGTTACCCCCTACCTCTAGAGGTTCCCCCCAGCCACCAATGGGTTGCCCCCTACCTCTAGAGGTTCCCCCCAGCCACTAATGGGTTGCCACCTACCTCTAGAGGTTCCCCCCATCCACCAATGGGTTGCCCCCTACCGCTAGAGGTTCCCCCCAGCCCCTAATGGGTTGCCCCCTACCTCTAGAGGTTCCCCCCTGCCACCAATGGGTTGTCACCTACCTCTAGAGGTTCCCCCCAGCCACTAATGGGTTGCCCCCTACCTCTAGAGGTTCCCCCCATCCACCAATGGGTTGCCCCCTACCGCTAGAGGTTCCCCCCAGCCACTAATGGGTTGCCCCCTACCTCTAGAAGTTCCCCCCAGCCACCAATGGGTTGCCACCTACCTCTAGAGGTTCCCCCCAGCCACAAATAGGTTGCCCCCTACCTCTAGAGGTTCCCCCCAGCCACTAATGGGTTGCCCCCTACCTCTAGAGGTTCCCCCCAGCCACCAATGGGTTGCCACCTACCTCTAGAGGTTCCCCCCAGCCACTAATGGGTTGCCCCCTACCTCTAGAGGTTCCCCCCAGCCACCAATGGGTTGCCACCTACCTCTAGAGGTTCCCCCCAGCCACAAATAGGTTGCCCCCTACCTCTAGAGGTTCCCCCCAGCCACCAATGGGTTGTCACCTACCTCTAGAGGTTCCCCCCAGCCACTAATGGGTTGTCACCTACCTCTAGAGGTTCCCCCCAGCCACAAATAGGTTGCCCCCTACCTCTAGAGGTTCCCCCCAGCCACCAATGGGTTGTCACCTACCTCTAGAGGTTCCCCCCAGCCACTAATGGGTTGTCACCTACCTCTAGAGGTTCCCCCCAGCCACCCCCGCCCCGCCCCCCCCCCCCCCCCCATGACTTCATCCCGTCCCCACCCAAAGCTCAAGCTTCCTGGACACGCTCGTTTGAGCAATCTGGAATCTGTAGAAGGCTCGCCGTGTAGGCGGCCTTGGCTATTTTGCCGGCTTGCTGGTCTGCGGCCCAGGATGCGCCTGCAGCGCCGTGTTGTCCCACGTTCTTGAGGCACCAAGCTTGAGGATTCTCTGGCAGATATGTTCACGATGTCATTCACGTCTCAACGGGTTCTTCGGGTGTCCCATTCAAAAAAACACTCGAAAAATATGACGACTTTGCTAAACTGGACCCAACTCCCCATACTCTTTTTTTTGCCATTTTTCAGCATTTTCCCCCGATTTTTCGGTTTTTTTTTTTGAAAAAAATTATTTTTTGTCCAGAATCGACACCCCCCTTTACATTGCAATCCTCCATCCCACCCACCCTCTCCCTTACCACCCCACCCCATTTCTGTTGTTTTGTCTTTTCCTTAGATTGCTGCGCGCGCACTGTGCGCTGTGCGGTGAATTTTTTCCTTGTTTTTATACCTTGCTACACGACGTTGAGGCTTGCTACTCAAAAGGGCACTGCCAGTCTGGAAACATGGCTGCTGCACCACAACCAACCGCGTCTAGCGGGTGGGGCGGACAGCCGAGCCAGCGTGTGCTGTTCGGAAGTAGACGATACTTTTCAACGAGACACAACTCCACAATGCAACATTCGCCTGCCTTATGCGATATGCGTGAAGGCAGGCGATGTCCTCCCAAGATAAATCCCAAACAGAATTGCCAGCTGCCCTTACACCGGCGTCAAGCCATGAAGCAGCTGCACGGCGGGTTGGTGGGTGGAGGAGGGGGATATCGCCATACATGATCCCCGCCACCAACCCGCACCAGCTCGTGTTTTCCTTCGGAGTGTTGTCCTCCTCGGGCTCCACTCCGCCCAGCGGCTGCGGGGGGGCAGGCAGGCGGGGCTGTGGGGTGCGGTGGGGGCGGCGCTTCTTTGAGGCACCCCGCTTCACCCGCTCCACAGAGGGAGAGCTGAGCAGAGCGTTAACTATCACAGCACGGTGAGGCCCCCGTCACCCCCACCCAGCCCCCCGCCCCTTCTAGCCTGTGCCTTGAGCAGCCATGATGTGCATCGCTATTGCCACCAGCCATCAGCACCACCGCCACCACGACCTTGCAGGCAATTGTTCAACTGTGTGCAGAGCTTGAGAACAGCTTGCAGCCCAGCGACACGAGAGAGGCGCAGCCCAGACAAGATGCCCTCCCCTGCGATGCTGATGTGGGTAGTGGCGTGTGCCCTGCTGGCGGGTGCCGTGCTGCCTGCCTCGGCTGCCAGCGCTGCTGCCGAGGCGTACCGGCAGGTGCCCAAGGCGGTGTACGTGTGGAACCCGGGTGCGGGTATGAAGAAGCGTTGGTGGGCGTGGGATGAGGATGACCACGCGGAGCGCCTGGTGTCCTTCTGCAAGGTGCACGGGTTCCACAAAGCGATAGTGTTCGTGGGGACTGTGGAGGGGGACTGGGCGTCGTTCCGCAACGGGTTCCTGCCCAACGAGGCGTCGATGCTGTACCTCACTTCGCGCCTGCGCGCACAAGGCGTGGAGCCCGTCGCCGCCTTCTACCTGAACGAAAAGGTGGGCAACCTGAACAACTGGGAGCGTGCGGCAGATGTGGTGGAGGCGGTGCACCGGTTCAACGAGCGGAACCCCGCAGCCGCCTTCAGCGGGCTGGAGACGGATCAGGAGCCGAACACAGTCACCGCCGCATACCTGCGCATGAACCATGGGATGATGCAGCGCAAGGCACAGCTGGGGTCGTCCCTCTCCCTCGGCGCTACTCTGAAGCCGAAGTGGCTGCGTGACCCTTCGCCGAGCGGGCGCCACGCGTCGGTGACTGTGGACATCATGCAGGGGCTGGATACGGCGATGATGATGGCGTACAGCAACCGGGAGGCGTCGAGCGTGGCGCTGGGAAACCTGGCCCTGGATCACGCGCAGAGCGCAGGGCGCCGCGTGTCCATCGCCATCGAGACAGTGGACGTGACGGGCGCGTCCTTTTTCTCGTTGACGACGGCAGCGAACAAGGACCCCTTCTTCGAGATGGTGGCGCGTATGCACCGCGGGTACGCAGCCCGGGAGGCGTACTCGTACCTCGTGATCCACGACTACGACCACTACTTCGAGAACCTGTACGGCGCGTCTCCAACACAGTTTGGGCGGGCAGACGTGCCAGGGCTGTTCCGGGGTGACAACGGGGGCGCGCGCCCTACGGCGCCCACCGCACCCACCCCGCCGCAGCCCGTGCGTACTCCCCGTCCTGTGCCGGTGCCACCGACCAGGCCTGCGCCACAGGGTGTGTGTGGCAGGGCGCTGTGTAGGCTGGCTGTTGGGAGGTGGTCGCATTGCAAGACATGGATGGCAAGGCCTGTGTGCCACGGCAGCACTCTGCCGTGTGCGTGTGGCGGCGGCGGCGGCGGTCGTGCACCCGTTCCTGTGGTTCCGAGACCCCCGACGGGCCTCTGTGGCAGGGCACTCTGCAGGTCGCTCGGGCGTGGGTCGCACTGCATGACGTGGAAGACCCCGTTGGTGTGCTCCGGCACCAACAGGCCCTGCGCCTGTTAGGCAGAAGGCAGCCCGATACTCTGATCACAGGATCGTTGCATCAGCAACAACACTCCGCATACCTTTCTTTGACTTTCCACACTACTTTACCTGACATCATCAACCTGCCTTCTTTGTTTATATAGACGTGGACGGGTGCTGCACTGCCATGTGCATTGCAGTTCAGTTCAGTGCAGCGCAGTGCAGCACCCCGATGCTTCCTTGGGCGGCTTACCTCCCAAGGCATACTACATCACTGCAACGGAATCGCCCCATGCGGTACCGTGGTGCTGCTCCGTGTGGGGACCTAGCCTGCCAGCGACACACCCCACCTGCCCTTGGTGGTCTGCTGGCAAAGGCCTGGTATCCGGCACATCACAGCCACCGTGTGTGGGTACGTTTCAAGAATCGGCCCATCTTCATCACAGCAAAACTGCACCACCGGGGGTATGGAAAAGTCGGTGAAAAAAAATGAGAAAAAATGAGAAAAAATCGGCCGAAATTTGCTGTTTTTCGCTAAAAAAAGAGTGTGGGGAGTTGGGTCCAGTTTAGCAAAGTGAGTGTATTTTTCAAAATTTGAAAAATTGGGGACACCGAAAGTCCCCAGACAAGTCTTCGGCTTGGCCCGCAGAGTGATTTTTTGGTCCTCGAAGCGACCCCCCCCCCCCCCCCGAAACAACCCTCGTTTACCTTTTCCATCTCAAAGGCCAATCTCGACTAAATGGCCAATTTCACGCAACACCGCACAATATCTCCAGGAAGTTTCTGGTCTGGCTGACACCGGGGGGGGGGGGGGGCTTCGAGGACCAAAAAATCACTCTGCGGGCCAAGCCGAAGACTTGTCTGGGGACTTTCGGTGTCCCCAATTTTTCAAATTTTGAAAAATACACTCACTTTGCTAAACTGGACCCAACTCCCCACACTCTTTTTTTAGCGAAAAACAGCAAATTTCGGCCGATTTTTTCTCATTTTTTCTGAGTTCTTCCGGACCGAGAATCTTTGCAGCTGTTGTTTGTCTGGGCTAGTTGGTACAGAATACAAGGTACAAGAGACAAGCAAGACAAGAAACGAAAAGAAGAAAGCGAAAGAAACACACATGAAAAGATCACACACATCAAACGACACGCCAAAAATGGCTCAGCCTCTGGACATCCACTTAGCCAGCGAGGACCACACTGGTGACAGATTGCTCGTACATAACTCCAAAAACGGGGGGCTTGGTTGCTTCAATAGCATATGGTTGATAGCCGCCAACCGCTTTTGTGTTATGTGCAAGGAACCTGAAGTGGAAGTTGCACATTACACATTGCAATGAATGCTGAAACACAGAGTGTCACAGGAAACGATCGAGTAAAGAAAAACTCAAAGAAAAAGCCCAAAAGGGAAACACAAGCTAGCTGGGACAACGCTAGGGTTCAGAAAACTGCTCTTTGTAGTGATGGAGGGGCTTGTTGGTTTGTTTGTAGCCGCAACGCATCGACACAAAGAGAGGTCTCTGTTGTGCACCGAAAAAGTAGAGAAAGGGCCAATGGTGAAAGCAAAAGGCAGTGCTGTCTATGACTCCACCGCCTGCAACACTAGTCAACCCCTTGTGCGAAGGGGGAGGGGCCAGGCACAGGTCAGCAGCGACCACCCAGAGGGGCTACCCGTTGAGGGCTTAGAGCCGCAACGTGGGGGCAGGATCAGCTCCAGCAGGATCTTCTCAGGCATCGCGCAGCTCCAGCACGCCCGATCGCGGCACTAGGGAAAGCATTGGCGAGGCTTTCACGCCCCAAAAGGGGGGCAACCCTGCATCCTGATCTTCCTACAGGCTGGCCTGCAGACGTCCATGTGCTCAAGCCACTCATGCAATTAGAGCAACTCAGAGGGAACAGCCCAGGGCCTTATGCTCGCGCACACTGCCCTGACCCATGCACAGGTCCGATTTCTCCCGAGACTCACTCAAGAGGCCCCCCAAGGTCAATTCCAAGGATCTTAATACCAGAGCTTGCTTTGGTTTCCCCTCCAAGGAGGGTAATCACAGGGGGCGCCACGTGAAGGCAGCAAGTTGGATTTTATCCCCCCTTTGCAAGTTGGATTTTATCCCCCCATTTTTTCTCATTTTTTTTCACCGACTTTTCCATACCCCCTTTACATGTATTTTACATGTATAATACTTGTCATGCAAGTATTATACATGTAAAATACTTGCATGACAAGTAAAATACATGTATAATACTTGCATGACAAGTAAAATACTTGCATGCAAGTAAAATACATGTATTTTACTTGCATGCAAGTATTTTACTTGTCATGCAAGTATTTTACATGTATAATACTTGCATGACAAGTATTATACATGTAAAATACATGTAAATGCCTGAAATATACATGTAAAATACATGTATATCAAGTAAAAATACATGTATAATAGTTGACATGCAAGTATTATACATGTATTTTTACTTGATATACATGTATTTTACATGTATATTTCAGGCATATACATGTATTATACATGCATAATAGTTGACATGCAAGTATTATACATGTATAATACATGTATTATACTTGTAGTTATACATGTATAATTTACAAGATCCCACCGTGTTGCAACGCCGCACCCCCCCCCCCTCCTCCATGTGTGGATTTTGAATACCGTAGAACAATTATTTCTACATTCTACTCTTTACCCCCCCCCTCCTCTTACCTATCACCCCCCCCCCCCGGATTTCAGACAGAACCGGTGATCATTCTTGTGATCCCTTCTGCTTCTATTTCACAACCCCCCCCCCCGTCCATGTCGCCTTGTCAACTAATCCGTCTTCTGAGGTCTTCGCTGGTGGAAATCAGTGTATTTCTTTTGATAGTTCGGCGGAGCCAACTGGGGAAACTATCTTTGCCTTGGCTGGATCGTGCGGCCCCAATCACAGCACTTCATCATACCGGGGTGGTGTACACAAAGGTCTGCGTTCCAGCAAAACAAGCTTTCGGCAGTAATTGGTTTGCTATCTCGTTTTGCTGTCACTTTACGATCCAGCGGGATCACAGATAGTTTTTAGGCTCCTGTCCGCGCGCCCCCTCCCCCATCTCCTCCTCTCCTTCATTGTTCTCACTTGTCGGCAAGAGTGCCTCACATCGATTGCTTTTGTCTCACTCCGGGCCCTCGCTACCAGCCACAGCTCCTCACAGCTCAGTCAGTCAGTGAGGGGAAGTGGGCTGTTGCTCACTTTGTCTCACTCAGTCACGTGGGTCGTGAGGCCCCACTCCGTGTTTTTTATCTTTTGCAATAACCTGTCCCAGGCTACGGCAAAAGCGACAACTACCCAGTCAGCGGCACGCGTATGGCGTGCGCATGGGTGCATTCGCCTCTGGCGGGTACTGCTTTTATTAACAAGACCCCTACACTCTCCTCACGTTCCTCACGGTTTCAACAGCAAGCTGGTCCCCCCACCCCCGCCGCCGTTGTTGGTGTTTTTTATGGTTCGGCGTGGCCGAATTGGGATGTTGGTTTTCGAGAATTCAGGCAGCGACACTGATGCGCACAACCAAGACCCTGTTTTCTCAGCACCACCCCCACCCCCGCACGTGGTGTACGTGGCGTGTGACACCCGCTCACGAGCGAGCGATCCGACCGAACTCTGTGTAATCCGTGTGCGCCTGTTTCCTTCGGGTTGTCAAATCGGGTTGGGGGGCCGACGCCAGCCTTCCGCGCAACCCAACCCAACCCAGCCCCACCGCCCATCTCTCGTTTCATAGCTTTGTCCTTGGCAGAACAGCGTGTTTTTGGTGCCAGTGTGCAACGTCTTTTACTCTCGGCACACCAGCTGCCCCGGTGCCTCTTCGCGTCTCACGGGTATCTGTTTTTGTATCGAATCATCGATGCATCCATCGCACAACGAAAATATCATCGTGACCCACCTTCCCAAACAGGCCAGCTTTTTCTGTCCCCTCCCCACCCCGCCGCCGGCCGCGATAAGACGCGCGGTACCGGCTCTTCCTACCCTTATTCTTGAGTTCGGTGAGATCTCAGCGAGCCACCTCCCGCGAGCACTCGGATTTTCAGACGTTGTCGCATGCCCTGCGTGCCCGGCAGCTGTTCAGTGTGTTCTGCATGGTGGCGCGGCAGCCCGAACGCTGCTGTGCGCGCCTGAAGCGCAACACCAGACTGTGTTGCCCCACTCCCACCAGTTTATCGGACTGGGTGTGGTGTCCACAAAGATCGTGCGCAATATCGTTCAAAATTATGTGTGCGCTCCAAAAGAGTAATTTTCGTCGTCACGCCATGCTCAGCGACGAGCCAGCGTCACAGACAGGTTTTTTTGTTATGGGCCCTCTCGCCCCACCCCCACCAGCACCTGACGCGCCTGTACATCCGCAGCACACCGCTTTGTGGAGAGAAGCCCAGAGAGAGGGCGGGGTACCCGGAAATCACCGAAAGAAGCACACGGCAACACCGTTGTCACGTCCAAACCCCGGCATGTCCTGCCATGGCGGTTGGCTCCAGCGGGCATTGTGCGCCGCAGTGTGTTCGAAGCAACTCAAACCCCCCCGATGCGCATGCCTCACCGTGGCTTTGCCGCGGTGCGATCTGCAAACGTACAATCCAGACCGACACTGGTCGAACTCGACTGGTCGGCTGACACAATGCAACTATTTCGACCTGCTCCTCATCAGAACCCCGGCTGCAGCGTCGTTGCGGGAAAAATGTCTGTGAATTGGTGCGCCAACATCCCGGGCTCAACCAGTGTGTGGTGGCAGGCCACAGCCGCCTCTGCACCCTCGCAGGCACCGCAGCGGTGGTGTGTGCAGGTCTGTTCTTTTTTTGCATCAGTCCTATTCGTGGTAATTTACCCCCCCCCCCCAAAATTTACCCCCCCCCCTTATATTACCCCCTTTTTCGGAAATTTTGGGTTCAGGCCTCAGAAACTTGGTAATTTACCCCCCCCCCCTTTGGCTGGGGGGGTGGGCGGAAAATACCCATTTTTTGGCTGGTCGGGGGGTAAATTTACCCCCTCCACTGGGTGGTGGGGGGGTAATTTACCACCCCCGTTGCCTGGTAGGGGGGTAAATTACCCCCCCGACCTGGTAAGAGGGGGTAAATTTTCCCCCCTGGCCCCCACCAGGCTAAGGGGGGTAAATTACCACCCTGGCCCTTCCCAGCAAAGGGGGGGTATTTTGTTCCCGCTCTTACTGGGGGGGTAATTTACCCCCTCCCAGGCCAAAGGGGTGCCACCCCTTGACCCGTAGGGAGGGTAAATTTGCCCCCTTGTACTGGAGAGGGGGGTAATTTACCCCCCTACCCACCACCGGAGAAGGGGGTAAATTACCCCCCAGTAAGGGCGGGGGCAATTTACCCCCCCTTGACTGGGGAGGGCCAGGGGGGGAAATTTACCCCCTCCCCGGGCAAAGGGGGTGGCACATATACCCCCCTTTGCCTGGAAGGAGGGGTAAATTACCCCCCAGTTACCCCCACTACCCAGTCAGAAGGGGGGTAATTTACCCCCTCTTTGCCGCCAGGGGAGGGTAATTGGCTGTGAGGTCGGCACCACACACCCCACCGCATGCATGTGACAGGTCCAATCATGCCGAAGGAAGTGCCCGAGGGCCTGGGTGATGCCGGGGTAGGTCACCCACAGGCCCTGGGCGCCCTCTCACCCCCCTATGGCCTACCAAAAAAACCGGCCACCCCAGAACATGGTAATTTACCCCCCCCCCCCTTGACCCGTAATTTACCCCCCCCCCTCACGGCGCTGAAGTAAATTACATTACAAGTGGTTTTACATGTAAAATTACAAGTGAAAAATGGTTACAAGTGCCACTTGTAAAATTACAAGTGCCACTTGTAACTTTTACAAGTGGTACTTGTAATTTTACATGTAAATGACATGTGCCACTTGTCATCTCCGCGGTTTCCTTCATACTCTACACTGTGATGGGGGGTTTTTTGGCAAGCGGAGTGGCAAGGAGGGGGGAGAAATGACCAGCAAACGGTGGGAGTGCAATGCAACAGCTGTCGAGATCGGATCGAGTGGACTGATTGTATTTTGTGCCGACGACGAGTCTCATGTTTTCAGACTGCAGGGTGTTCGTCCGACATGTGCCTATCCCTCAGTTCTTGTGAAGCAAACTCCTGCAGACACACAGGGCAGGTCGTGATGTCCAGCTCATCCTGGTGGACGTAGAGGGCGTGTTGGCTAAGTCCACTTCTGAACACCGTTTTCTCACACAAGGGGCAAGACACTCGACATTCACACTGCGCCCTCGGCCGGTGCTGTCCGTCGTAGTGGGCGTAGAGCCCGTAAACCCGCGCGAAGCTCTTGTCAGGGCAAACAACGCAGCTATACTCTTCTGTGGCGGATGTCTCGTCGCCATCATCATCATCATCATCACCAGCCTCGCCGCTATTGCCGTCACTCGCAAGGTTGCCGCCATCACCAGCCTCCTCCCCGTCGGTGGTTTCTTGTGCAGGGGGCGTCACCTCCGTCACCTCCCAGGGTTCTTCGTCACAGATGCAAACCAGGAAAACATCGCCGTTGTTGCCGGGTTCTGCCTGAAATGTTTGTCCGTGACCATCTCTGCGGCGCACATGTGACCCGAGGCCAAGTTTGTCCAAGCGGACCACCAATTGACGAGCAGCCTTGAGCCACGTATCATTGTGAGTGATCACACACCTGCACAGGCGCATGGAATTGTAAGATAATATTTGGGGCCGCTCGCCGATGGTAGGAGTCAGTGGAGGCACTTTGCGCACGGTATTTTCATCCGTCAAGTGTTTCTGTTTCAGTTCATAGATCTGCAGATCACGCTCCATCGTCTGCGGGGATCCCCCACGTGTCCACCTCTTGCGCTCACCGTTGCCCTGTTCGAAGAGCTCGTCGGAGACGGTGACCCTGTGCGCATCCTGCTCATCAAACCAGTGTTCGAGAGAATGAGCATATGCCGAGCGAGTGATCCCGGGATTTGCCCACTCCAACAAGAAAATCAGCACATGATGGCTGATCACAGCGAATAGAAACTCTTTGCGGCAGGAACCTGTTGAGAAGTATCGCACTGGTATGTCTTGGTAGCGGAAGAAGATCAGTGATTGCATTGCGCAGCACAATGCCCGCTGATTCCCCACGGTGATGGCCTTCAAAGCAGCGAGTATCTCTCTTGCGTGCTTCCCAGTGAAATTTTGCCCACTTTTCCAAGGATGGTTTACTCCACCACTTTTGATCCCGGCAGCGTACGTAGAATGAGGCGCATGACACCTTTCGTGTCGTGAAGGGGGGGCGTCACGGTGTACACAGGATTCGAGAATTTTGAAGCGATGCTACAAGTGAATCCTGCGGCATCCATCTCTTGGATACTACAGCGGTGGCAGTCATGCAGGTACTCCAAACGCTCGTCGATTCCTGTAAGGCAGAAGGCAGAACGATGCCCTGTCCCACCTACACCTTTGAAGAGTGACCACACCTCTAAGTGGTCACCCCCAAGCCGGAACTGGGTGATGGAAAAGGAGCAAGGCCCCTTCGTGAAGATCCCCTTCTGAACTGCCACAATCTGCCCCAAGGCATGGAGCATCCACCATTCGTAGAACAGGGGCTTGTGGCGGTCACACACTGTTAGAAAGCGGGACGCGGTGATCCCGTCCGTCAATGCGATTGCCAGTCGCTGCCTGCTCTTTCCTTGAAGGCTACCGGGTGTGTAGCCATCACCCGTGATCATGACTGTTGGTGGGGGGCGACCCGAGCGGATGGGGAAAGCCCTCACCAGAAACTCGAGGCACCCCCGCATGTTCCCTAGCAGAGAGGGCGTCATCAGCCGGAGGGGAGCTTCATGCTTTACGAGGAGGGGGTATGAAAGCCCCATCGAGATCCCTGTCTCTCTGCGAACGAGTGAGCCCAGCCGTTCACAGTCGCGCAGAGACATGCCCAACTCTGCCCTGTGTTGTCGAATAATTTCACCGATATGCCTCACTGTCCCAGCGTGAAGCTGTCGTGGGCTCGTCATGGGAAGGGTTGTGTGTGTTCCTGTTGCAAGTCGATCCGTGTCAGCCCACTCAGCACCGTGACCTGCAGATTTCTGCTTGAATCCACAAAATGCGGAGGCGGCACAACGAGCGAGCCGCTGTATTCACCTGGCTCAAACTGGTCCGAAGGACGGTCCCTGTAGAAGGTGTAGGCGACCTGCACCCCTTCCAGCGTCGCCGTCACCAGCTTGGTGAAGCCATTCTCGACGATGACGCTATAGTAGCGCCCGGTCTCCTGGTCGTGCACGCCCACAACGACGTGCTGCATCGCCGCCACCGCCACCACTGCCTTATTCTTCGGACGCGTCTCGGATGTGGAGGCTTGTGCCGATGCCTTGTACATCTTGACCATATCCATTGTCCAGTTCCTCCACCACCAGCTTGAGGCGCGCGAAACCCTCCGACTTCTTCTGCGTTGGCGTGGGGAAGGGCTTCAGCGCGATGCCGTGGATGGCCATATCACGGTTTCCTTCGATCCGAACCGTGTACAGGTCGCCGGAAACATCCTTCAGCGACTTGTAGGAAGCCAGTGCATCGTATTTGCGTTTCAGCACCTTTGTTATCACTCCACTCTTGGGGGGGATGGTGGTCACCAGCACCTTCTGCAGCATCTCCTTCAACACCGTGTGTTTTAACACCTCCCCCGTCTTCCTGGTGTACACGGCCACAAAGTCCTCCACAAGCTGCTGCAGCTGGCTTTCATGCCGCTCATCCTCCTTCCCCAGATCCCCGCTCTTCGTCCGCTTGCTGTTGCGCGTCGGTGTTGTGGTTGCCGTTCTCTTGCTCATGTTGGAGGTGCAAAGGTCCTTTTGTAAGTGAGGGTGTGTGTGTGGTTACAAAGTTTTAAGGCGGTGTCGCCCTGCACGGGCAGTAGCACCTCCCCTTCAGTATCGCACTCCCGAAGGATTCCCCAACACGGCGTGACACCGGTTTCGACGCGTGCTCTTCGTACCCCTCCCCCCGGCCGCGTCTCTTCAGCGAAGAACCGGGGATAATCGGACCAGGGCTAGCTAAACCCTGGTGGTGTCACGGGTGGGGTTGGAGAGGGAGAAAAAGGAAGAAATGAAGTTGCGAAAAAGTCAAACACTGACACGTGAAATCAATAAAAAGGGTGGTATATATCGCCCCCTTGCTGCGACGAAGACACTAAATAGTCAGGCCGCTTCAAGAGTCTTGAGGGCTTGAAGGAAGAAACAGGTTGCTGATGAGTCTCAGGAGCAGGCACCTTTTGTCCGCCCACATGACCTTCGCCCGAAGGCGAACCTCGTCCAGCTTGGCTCGATCGCCACAGAGAAGGGGATCATTCTCCGCTGTGGTGAACATCTTAAAAACCGAGGGTGCAGAGGTGGGGCAGCCCACTGGTGCGACAGCAGGCCGCCCCCGGATAGCTATAACTAGTGCATAGGAAGAATACGACGGCACACGCAACAGATGCCGAAGGCACAACGGCGGGTCACTTTTAACCACCAGAGGAGTGGCACTCCCGAGGGGTGGGGAAGGGGGGGTAGTCACAACACTTTCGAAGGAAGAAAAGGGGCAAATGGGATGTTTTGTGCAAGGTAGAAAGGAAGTCACAACATGAGGCAGGGGGGATTGCTCATCAGGCCTGGGGGAATAGAGGGTTTGTGTGTGGTTATAAAGTTTTAAGGCGGTGTCGCCCTGCACGGGCAGTAGCACCTCCCCTTCAGTATCGCACTCCCGAAGGATTCCCCAACACGACGTGACACCGGTTTCGACGCGTACTCTTCGTACCCCTCCCCCCGGCCGCGTCTCTTCAGCGAAGAACCGGGGATAATCGGACCAGGGCTAGCTAAACCCTGGTGGTGTCACGGGTGGGGTCGGAGAGGGAGAAAAAGGAAGAAATGAAGTTGCGAAAAAGTCAAACACTGACACGTGAAATCAATAAAAAGGGTGGTATATATCGCCCCCTTGCGCTGAGGGTGTGTGTGTGCAGCAGGGCATGTGCTGGTCTGGGGTCGCGGGGGATAAACAAATGGAACAACACGGCTCGCCAGTGTTCAGGAAAGCTCGTAAATGACAAGTCGCACATGTAATTTTACATGTACCACTTGTAAAATTTACAAGTGGCACATGTAATTTTACAAGTGCCACTTGTAAATTTGCATGTAAAATTTTTTACATGTAAACCACTTGTAAAACCACTTGTAACAGTGGTTACTTCAGCGCCGTGCTTATATTACCCCCCTTTTCCCAAAATTTCCGGTCAGGCGACCCAAAGGGGGGGGGGGTAAATGACCACGAATAGGACTGATCATAATTGCGAGTGAGTCCTCCTGCCCACCCACCCACCCACCCCTTGTCGCATTACATTCGTCCAAACAAGCAACTCGACGAATGATTTGGTGTCGCCCTTGCACCACACCACACCACACCACCCGAGCAGTAGGTTGCCATGTCTACTAAAATGATGCTCTGCGCAGCCCTCCTCAGCACTGCGGTGGCAGCCCAGCCCCAGGTAGTGCTGCCCGGTCTGGGCCGGCTGCAGGGAGTTGTCAAGACGACGCCTTCGCAGGTCGACGTGGATCATTTCCTGGGTGTGCGGTACACCCGTGCCCCGGTTGGGGACCTGCGCTTCCGGGCACCCACCGACCCGCTGCCGTGGGAGGGGACGTACGACGCGACGCAGACGGGCAACACCTGCCCCGGCAGCAACTGCGCCCATGTCGGCGGCACCGACAGCGAGGACTGCCTCTACCTCAACGTCTTCACGCCTGTCGGTGCGGCAAGCCTCCCCCCCCAGAGCCGCCTCCCTGTGATGGTGTTCCTCCACGGCGGCGCCTTCGTCTTCGGCTGCTCCAACGAGTTCCCCGCTGAGAACTGGGTGGCGGCGTCGGTGCAGGGCGGGCACCCCGTCATCGCTGTGACCCTCAACTACCGCCTCAACTTCTTTGGCTTCCTGGGGTCCAACGAGCTCCGTGGGAACGACACCAGCCTGTCGACCGGCAACTTCGGGATCCTCGACCAGCGCAAGGCGCTGGAGTGGGTGCGCCGCAACATCGCTCGCTTCGGCGGCAACCCCCACAAGGTGACGCTTGCCGGGCAGAGCGCCGGTGCCTCCTCCATCAACGTGCACCTCGCAGCACAGGCCAAGCAGCCCCGCCGCGAGTGGCTGTTCCACCGCGCCTCCGCCCACACGGGGCTCGCCTCCTCGACCTTCGGGTTCGTCCCCCTTGCGCGTGCCGAGCAGGTCTACACGCAGATCAAGGGCCTGCTGGGCTGCGAGGATGTGGAGTGCATGCGTGCCGCACCTGTTGAGCAGTACCTCGCGCACCTCATGTCCTTCCCCCTCATCGGCTCCTTCTCCCCCGCCATCGACGGCGTGGTGCTGGAGGATGCCCTGTGGAAGCTGCTGCGCGACGGGAAGTTCGCCAACCTGCCTGTGCTGACCGGTGCCACGCGTGACGAGTACTCCTACCTCATCTTCGCAGGCTTGGCCCCCCTGCCGGACGCCGCCACCGAGGCACACTTCGATGTGTTCCTCAGCACCGTGCTGCCTGCGGGCACAGAGGGGGTGCAGAAGCTGGCGGAGCTGAAGCAGCTGTACTCCAACGAGAGCTACACCTACCCCCCCGTGTCGGAGTGGGGCGACCGCAGCTACTGGTGGTGGGCGGCGATGCGCGCCCTGTCTGACCAGTTCTTCAACTGCCCCAACCAGTACGGCGCGCGTGCACTGGCCCGTGGGCCTGCGAAGCGTTGCAAGTCGCGTGCCCCTGTCTACCAATACCTTGCGTCGCGTGTGCTGAAGACGCAGGGCATGGTGCCCGGGACTGGCCCGCAGGGCTTTGCCGTGCCGCACTCGTCGGAGCTGATGTTCTACCTCAACTGCTCGCTGGTGGGCGACTGCCTCGCCCCCCTGCCGCAGGACATCTGCCCCAAGAAGGTGCCCCACCCGCACTGCGCCTTCGACAGCGACGCCGAGCAGAACCTGGGCAGCCGCATGTCCTCCCTCCTGACGCGCTGGGCGGCAGGCCAGTCCCTGGGGCGCCCCTTCCTGCGCACGTCGGGCTTCAGGAGCCTCGACTACTCCGTGGGGCTGGATGTGGCGGAGGAGGACGGCGGCAGGGGCTTCTTCCCCATCATGAACAGCAGGAAGGAGCAGTGCGAGTTCTGGGATGGCATCGACCGCCCCGACAGCGATGTGGCTGACGAGTAAGCCCATGGTGTTGGGGTTTTAGGCATAGCCGGGTATCACAGGATCCTCGGCATTTCCGAATCATCAGGCCACAGCCACGGAGCGAGATGAGCTGGAGTGAGCCAAATCTACGCGGAAGTCGTGCTGAACGATCTGGTCTGTACTGACGACTGCCACCGCTTCCCCAGGAAACTTCCATTTTTGTCACGCGTGGCCGCCCGTTTTTATTTCTGTTGTTCTGAATCGAATTGGAGGGTGTGGGTGTGGGAATAGGAGAAGCCACCCTGCCAATCCCAACAACTGTGCAGATTGGCACAGTTGTGGCGTGAAAGGTGCCGCCTCCTCCCCCCACCCACCACCCACAGCACCCTCTCCCGCCCTTCCCTCATCCCCACCCACCCCATCCACCGCCGCCTCCCTCCCACATCACAGTGCCGCTGGAAGCTCTGTTGTGAGCTGCTCGGCACTCCAATCACAAGATGACGACAGACCACAGCCAGCCATCACCGGTGGGCGCCTTCACTCTGAGTCAAGCCGTGTGTCGCTTTGGCGCACACAACAGCCCGTCTTTATTTCCCCTCACCTTTTTCTGCGTTTCTGAGTGAAGTTGCTCCTCCCTCCCTCCCAACGGCGTTGTTCGTGCACTCCTCCGTTTCACCGTGCCACGGTTTTTTTTAAAGCACACTCGTGTGAGCGGAAAGCATCCCACCACAGCTGCAACCAAACGTGCTCTATGCACTAACCCCACCCTTCATCAGGCTCAGGGTGCGATCAGTTCAGGGTTTTGTGTGTAGAAGCGTCAACGCAACAAACAAAAGGAAATTCATCAGAGCGGTTGTAGCTGTGAAGTGATGGGGCGCTTTGCAAAAACAGCTCGCTTTTTCGCACTAAAAAGACTCGTGGCAGCGTTCGGTATACTGCACACAGACACTGGCAGGCACCGTTCGTACAAACAAAGAACGTCTTTTTTCCTTGTTATCCTACACCATACTCTCCTCCAGGTATCAAGGGCCAGTTCTAGGAAGAAGCCTGGGTCCAAGGGGTGTCTTTTTGAATGCCCCGCCCCCTCCCTCCTTTCCCTCTCTCCCTCCCATTTTCATGACGTTCGTGGAACAGCCACTTTCCCCATACTTTTTATTCCCCCCTTTCGGCAGTCATCAAAAGGAGGTTATGCACAAAGGGGGTGCGCCTCTGATGACGAAGTGTTTTTTATTGGTGGCTGCACCACTGCAACACCACCCCCAATATCAAGATCAGCGGGTATGATGTTATCTCCCCCCCTCCCCTCCCATCTTCATGCAGGCACTACTAAAAAGGCTGCAAAAAAAAAGGACTAACATCGCAAGAAGGTGCTGGGAGACTTGCTTTTCCATGATTATCAACAAAAACCCCCCACCTCCCCCTCGTGACGGCTCCATCATGTTGCCCCGCCCCCACACGGCATCCAGCCATTCCTCCGTTGATCTCCATCATCATATCCCTTGCCTGTCCCCCATGTTTTCCCCCTCCCCTCCCATTTTCAGGCATCGCAGTGAGACTTGACTCACCAGCTCTTCAGTCCGTTCCCTTATTATCGCTTTCCCTGTTACCAACGGCGGGAGAAGACGGCCCAAATGAGACCGCTTTGTTGGGGGTCTTTGCAACGCCGCACTCCCCGCATACCCTCCTCTTTTACCTGTCACCCCCAACCCCCCCCCCCCCGGCCCCCCCCCCCCCCCGTCCGTGTCGCCTTGTCAACTAATCCCTCTTCTGAGGTCTTCGCTGGTGGAAAATCGGTGTATTTTTTAGGCTCCTGTCCGCGCGCCCTCCCCCATCTCCTCCTCTCCTTCATTGTTCTCACTTGTCGGCAAGAGTGCCTCGCATCGATTGCTTTTGTCTCACTCTGGGCCCTCGCTACCAGCCACAGCTCCTCACAGCTCGGTCAGTCAGTGAGGGGAAGTGGGCTGTTGCTCACTTTGTCTCACTCAGTCACACGTGGGTTGCGAGGGCCCCCCTCCGTGTTTTTTATCTTTTGCAATAACCTGTCCCAGGCTACGGCAAAAGCGACAACTACCCAGTCAGCGGCACGCGTATGGCGTGCGCATGGGTGCATTCGCCTCTGGCGGGTACTACTTTTATCAACAAGACCCCTACACTCTCCTCACGTTCCTAACGGTTTCGATAGCAAGCTGGTCCCCCCACCCCCGCCGCCGTTGTTGGTGTTTTTTGATGGTTCGGCGTGGCCGAATCGGGATGTGTTGGTTTTCAAGAATTCAGGCAGCGTATCATCGAACCAACACCGCTGTCCACTGATGCGCACAACCAAGACCCTGTTTTCTCAGCACCACCCCCACCCCCGCATGTGGTGTGGCAGTGTGAGCGTGGCGTGTGACACCCGCTCACGAGCGAGCGATCCGACCGAACTCTGTGTAATCCGTGTGCGCCTGTTCCCTTCGGGTTGTCAAATCGGGTTGGGGGGCCGACGCCAGCCTTCCGCGCAACCCAACCCAACCCAGCCCCACCGCCCATCCCTCGTTTCATAGCTTAGCCCTTGGCAGAACAGCGTGTTTTTGGTGCCAGTGTGCAACGTCTTTTACTCTCTGCACACCAGCTGCCCCGGTGCCTCTTCGCGTCTCACGGGTATCTGTTTTTGTATCGAATCATCGATGCATCCATCGCAACGAAAATATCAGAAAAGGTGGCCCGCCTTCCCAAACAGGCCACCTTTTTCTGCCCCCTCCCCAATAGGACGCGCGCAGGCACCGGTCCCCCTCTCCGCAATGGGGCCTCTGTGGGTTGTGCAACGTGGAAAAAAAAAAGCAAAATCAGCCCACAAACCCGTGTACAACGAGGTAAGGGGGAAACGGAGTTCTAAAGAATGCGGATTTTGCTCTGGGAGATCCGTATTGCACCGCGGCCTTACCCCGGCTCGTCCCACCCTTCTTCTTGAGAGTTCGGTGAGATCTCAGCGAGCCACCTCCCGCGAGCACTCGGATTTTCAGACGTCGTCGCGTGCCCTGCGTGCCCGGCAGCTGTTCAGTGTGTTCTGCATGGTGGCATTTTGATCCGCGGTTCTGCTCGTGAACGAGCCCAACGCCCCCTTCTCTTGCGGGCTCATTCGGTACGTCAAGTTTGCCTTGTTCTGAGAGCCTGAATGCCAAACCCGCACCCACCCCCTCCTCCCAATCCCCTTGACGGTCTGTGTGGGTCTCTCCCAATTCGTTCCCCGCTGCGCTGTTCCGTTGCGAACATCGCAGCCATCGTCTGTATGTAACATTCCACGGCCTTTGTGCGCCAACGCATGTGCTGTGTGCCAGCACAACAAATCACGCACATGTTGTGATTTGCGGGACTCATGCTTTGAGCCCGCTCGGCTGCAACAAGATGTGACTGATGGTATTCTTTGGCACGGCGATTGCTGTCGCCAAGAAGCTTGTAGGTGATCTGCGTGGCGACGCCCGCAGCCCGAACGCTGCTGCGCGCGCCTGAAGCGCAACACCAGACTTTGCTGCCCCACTCACACCACTTTATCGCACTGGGTGTGGTGTCCGCACAAAGAGCGTGCGCAATATCGTTCAAAACTGTTCAAGAGTTGGGTTTGCGTTCCAACAGATTACTTTCGTCGTCACGCCATGCTCAGCGACGAGCCAGAGGGCGGGGTACCCGGAAATCACCGAAAGAAGCACACGGCAACACCGTTGTCATGTCCAAACCCCGGCATGTCCTGCCATGGCGGTTGGCTCCAGCGGGCATTGTGCGCCGCAGTGTGTTCGAAGCAACTCAAACCCCCCCGATGCGCATGCCTCACCGTGGCTTTGCCGCGGTGCGATCTGTAAACATACAATCCAGACCGACACCGGTCGAACTCGACTGGTAGGCTGGTATTATTCAACGATTTAGACCTGGTCCTCATCAGAACCCCGGCTGCAGCGTCGTTGCGAAAAACGTCTGTGAATTGGTGCGCCAACATCCCGGGCTCAACCAGTGTGTGGTGGGTGGCAGGCCACAGCCGCCTCTGCACCCTCGCAGGCACCGCAGCGGTGGTGTGTGCGGGTCTGTTCTTTTTTTGCATCATAATTGCGAGTGAGTCCTCCTGCCCACCCACCCACCCACCCACCCACCCCTTGTCGCATTACATTCGTCCAAACAAGCAACTCGACGAGTGATTTGGTGTCGCCCTTGCCCTCAGTTCGTGCTCACTGCTGCATATTCTGCCCGCGTTTTCTGGTGGACACAGACACACAACCACATCCGCACCACTGACAGGGGGCACCGGTGTGTGGACCGTGAAGATGCGGTCCATCACCCTGTGTGCACTGCTGCATCTACCTGCAGCGGTGTACACTGCAAAGGCACCGATCCGGATCATCGGCACGCTCACTGATCCCTCCCCTGTTGCACCGTTTTCGAAATCTTACAACCCGCTTGTTCCGTGCGCCACGATTTCTGACACTGAAGGTTCAGAGTGCAACCTGGCTGGGTACCCTTCGGTCGCGGCGTGGATGGCGAATTTGAGCTCTGACGCACGTGGGACTGTGAAGTTCATGGTGCCCGACTACCGGTCGAGGGGTGTGCTTGCGCACCCTGACGGGCTGAAGCTGAACCACGAGGTGTGGCGCAACCTGGACCTCGACTTTGTCACAATGCGGAACGAATACGTTTATGTTTCTGGACAAGGCGACGTGGTGCTGGAGGACTTCACGAGGCTGAGCCCGTACCCCTGGGTCATGTCTGACTTCGTCGTCAACTACCAGTATGCGATCACGGCTAGCCTGCTGCACCGGTGGCACATCAAGGTGGTGGACGGCGTCAAGATCGGCATCCTGGTGCTGTGGACCAACAGCGACAAGGACAGGACCTTCAGCTCCCTGCCGCACGAGCGCGTCCTCCCTATCCTGACCAGGCGGCTGCGGCTGGACGGCGTCGACAAGATCGTGGTGATCCGCACAGGGAGGGGGGCACCACCAGATGACCTTTTGGTGCTGACTGCGAACGACGTTGACGTGGTTGTGACAGACATCCTGAGGGAGCCCCCGCCCCCCTACGCGCGGAACGGCACCACCGTGCTGAGCGCGCCGTACAAAACTGATGGTGGCAACCGCAACGACCTCCTCGTGTTGGATATGGTGGAGGACGCAGGCCTGTGGCAGTACACCCTGCGTGACATATCGCTGCTAACCAGCAAGCCCGCAGCCTACCGATCGGATCCTGTGTACATCGCAGCGCGTCAGTGGTCACAGGTCCAGGCCGATCTCAGCGCTGCGAATGACGTCGTCGTTGTCGAGACGACTGCACCCATGGAGCCTGCAGTGTACAACAGCTACGGGGGGTTCGTGTGCATGGAGCGTGAGTGCCAGGTCGGGACCCTGACTGCTGACGCCCTGAGGGAGTACGCTGGCACAGATATGGCCTTCCTCAATTCCGCTTCTGCGCGTTCTGGACCCGAGGGCTGGCCTGTCGGGCCTGTGAGGAGGAGCACGCTGTGGGCCACGTACCCCTTCGGAAACACCGTGTGCCGTACTGTTGTGTCTGCCACCCTGCTGATCGCCATCCTCAACAACGGCATCAGCCAGCTCTTTCCGAACGGGACACACGACCCTACACAACGCGGTGGGCGCTTTGCACAGATCAGCGGGTTCCGCTATACGCTGAACCCGAAGTTGCCCCCCGGAAGCAGGGTGGTGTCGGTGGACGTGATGCAGCCAGACGGCACCTTTGCACCCCTGGAGAGGAGGCGTCTGTACTCCTTGGCAACGCCAAGCTTTATCCTGGGTGGTGGGGCAGGTTATGATATGATAGGCAGCAAGCAACACGGCCCCAGCGAGTGCTTGGTGGCAACGATGATGGAGGCCACAAAAAAGTACCTGATGAAGCGGAAGACATACACACCGTACACCGACGGGAGGATTGCAAACGACTACAATGGCGTGACGCTGCCGATGCGAAACCAGACACTTGCTGAGTGCACGGACCTCGAGAAGCATGACCCTTTCTGGCAGTACTGTGTGCCGTGCGAGGTGGGATTCTGGCGGCCGGATGCAACGAGCAACGTGTGCATCGAGAAAGTGTCAGAGGGTATGAACACGACCCTGATTGTCGGGATCATTGTGGGTGTGGCTGTCGCGGCTACCATGATCGTGGGCCTGGCCCTGGCTGCCATGCACAGGGCGGGTTTGCGGCGCGCCAGTCAGCAGGCACATCGCGTGCGGCATGCGCCCCGCGACGCAGACGCAGACATCGCCATTGTGTTCACCGACATCAAGTGCAGCACAGACCTGTGGGCTGCACACCACGCAGACATGGCGGTAGCCCTGCAGCAGCACCACCGCATCTGTCGGGAGCTGATCGAGGAGCACCAGGGCTACGAGGTGAAGACGATCGGGGACGCCTTCATGGTTGCGTTTGTGTCCCCTGTGGACGCCGTTGCATTCATGCTCGACCTGCAGATGCAACTGTTGCATGCGGAGTGGCCGGAGGGGTTGCTGTCACACCCCGCGTGCTGCAAGATGCCAGGGTTGTTCAACGGGCTGCGTGTGCGTGCCGGTGCTCACTACGGATTCGCCAACATCGTGGAGACACCCACTGGCGGGTACGACTACGACGGGACGACGTGCAACCTTGCGGCGCGCGTGAGCGACTCCGGCGATGGCGGGCAGGTCGTGGTGACGGAGGATATGTACCGTGCGGTGGAGCCGAACCTGGACCTCCTGCAGCTGCAGCTGAAGTGCGTGCCGGATGTGAGCTTCCTCGGGTCGTACATCTTCAAGGGAGTGCCTGGGGAGATCGCGTGCTACCAGATCCTGCCGGACGACCTGGCGGGCCGCTTGTTCAACGACCTGCGCAACGTGCAGGCCCCGCGCCACCCACCCGACGGCAAGCTGGATGTTACGGATGACAACCGTGCCTCCGCTTCCGCGAAGGCCCAGCTGACGCGCGCCATGCAGGCACTGCGCCTGTGGGTCACACGCGACCACCAAGGCGTCTCCCTCGCGCAGCTGAACGCACTGTTTGCGGCAGGGGTAAAGGGCGACGCACACCTGCTAGAAACCGTCTTGCTTGCCGTCCTCAGGGTGCTCGCGGGAAGGACGGACCACGTGGACCCCCCTCCGCCGCGTTCCCTCCGCTTCGAGCCCAGAGGCAGTGGAAGCTCGGACTCACCGTCCCTCCGCTCTGCCAGCCGCGCAGCAGGTGGGGGGCACTCCGCCTCCACAACCTTGCGCTGGACCGTGGTGGTGGAGATCCTGAACAGCCTGCCTCCAAGGTTTGTGATCGAGCTCGAGTCGCACATTGCTGATGATGCCATCTACCCCTGTTCAACTGAGGTCATTGCTGCTCTGTCGGCCGCGCAGCAGGTGGGGGGCACTCCGCCTCCACAACCTTGCGCTGGACCGTGGTGGTGGAGATCCTGAACAGCCTGCCTCCAAGGTTTGTGATCGAGCTCGAGTCGCACATTGCTGATGATGCCATCTACCCCTGTTCAACTGAGGTCATTGCTGCTCTGTCGGCCGCGCAGCAGGTGGGGGGCACTCCGCCTCTACAACCTTGCGCTGGACCGTGGTGGTGGAGATCCTGAACAGCCTGCCTCCAAGGTTTGTGATCGAGCTCGAGTCGCACATTGCTGATGATGCCATCTACCCCTGTTCAACTGAGGTCATTGCTGCTCTGTCGGCCGCGCAGCAGGTGGGGGGCACTCCGCCTCCACAACCTTGCGCTGGACCGTGGTGGTGGAGATCCTGAACAGCCTGCCTCCAAGGTTTGTGATCGAGCTCGAGTCGCACATTGCTGATGATGCCATCTACCCCTGTTCAACTGAGGTCATTGCTGCTCTGTCGGCCGCGCAGCAGGTGGGGGGCACTCCGCCTCTACAACCTTGCGCTGGACCGTGGTGGTGGAGATCCTGAACAGCCTGCCTCCAAGGTTTGTGATCGAGCTCGAGTCGCACATTGCTGATGATGCCATCTACCCCTGTTCAACTGAGGTCATTGCTGCTCTGTCGGCCGCGCAGCAGGTGGGGGGCACTCCGCCTCCACAACCTTGCGCTGGACCGTGGTGGTGGAGATCCTGAACAGCCTGCCTCCAAGGTTTGTGATCGAGCTCGAGTCGCACATTGCTGATGATGCCATCTACCCCTGTTCAACTGAGGTCATTGCTGCTCTGTCGGCCGCGCAGCAGGTGGGGGGCACTCCGCCTCTACAACCTTGCGCTGGACCGTGGTGGTGGAGATCCTGAACAGCCTGCCTCCAAGGTTTGTGATCGAGCTCGAGTCGCACATTGCTGATGATGCCATCTACCCCTGTTCAACTGAGGTCATTGCTGCTCTGTCGGCCGCGCAGCAGGTGGGGGGCACTCCGCCTCCACAACCTTGCGCTGGACCGTGGTGGTGGAGATCCTGAACAGCCTGCCTCCAAGGTTTGTGATCGAGCTCGAGTCGCACATTGCTGATGATGCCATCTACCCCTGTTCAACTGAGGTCATTGCTGCTCTGTCGGCCGCGCAGCAGGTGGGGGGCACTCCGCCTCTACAACCTTGCGCTGGACCGTGGTGGTGGAGATCCTGAACAGCCTGCCTCCAAGGTTTGTGATCGAGCTCGAGTCGCACATTGCTGATGATGCCATCTACCCCTGTTCAACTGAGGTCATTGCTGCTCTGTCGGCCGCGCAGCAGGTGGGGGGCACTCCGCCTCCACAACCTTGCGCTGGACCGTGGTGGTGGAGATCCTGAACAGCCTGCCTCCAAGGTTTGTGATCGAGCTCGAGTCGCACATTGCTGATGATGCCATCTACCCCTGTTCAACTGAGGTCATTGCTGCTCTGTCGGCCGCGCAGCAGGTGGGGGGCACTCCGCCTCTACAACCTTGCGCTGGACCGTGGTGGTGGAGATCCTGAACAGCCTGCCTCCAAGGTTTGTGATCGAGCTCGAGTCGCACATTGCTGATGATGCCATCTACCCCTGTTCAACTGAGGTCATTGCTGCTCTGTCGGCCGCGCAGCAGGTGGGGGGCACTCCGCCTCCACAACCTTGCGCTGGACCGTGGTGGTGGAGATCCTGAACAGCCTGCCTCCAAGGTTTGTGATCGAGCTCGAGTCGCACATTGCTGATGATGCCATCTACCCCTGTTCAACTGAGGTCATTGCTGCTCTGTCGGCCGCGCAGCAGGTGGGGGGCACTCCGCCTCTACAACCTTGCGCTGGACCGTGGTGGTGGAGATCCTGAACAGCCTGCCTCCAAGGTTTGTGATCGAGCTCGAGTCGCACATTGCTGATGATGCCATCTACCCCTGTTCAACTGAGGTCATTGCTGCTCTGTCGGCCGCGCAGCAGGTGGGGGGCACTCCGCCTCCACAACCTTGCGCTGGACCGTGGTGGTGGAGATCCTGAACAGCCTGCCTCCAAGGTTTGTGATCGAGCTCGAGTCGCACATTGCTGATGATGCCATCTACCCCTGTTCAACTGAGGTCATTGCTGCTCTGTCGGCCGCGCAGCAGGTGGGGGGCACTCCGCCTCTACAACCTTGCGCTGGACCGTGGTGGTGGAGATCCTGAACAGCCTGCCTCCAAGGTTTGTGATCGAGCTCGAGTCGCACATTGCTGATGATGCCATCTACCCCTGTTCAACTGAGGTCATTGCTGCTCTGTCGGCCGCGCAGCAGGTGGGGGGCACTCCGCCTCTACAACCTTGCGCTGGACCGTGGTGGTGGAGATCCTGAACAGCCTGCCTCCAAGGTTTGTGATCGAGCTCGAGTCGCACATTGCCGATGATGCCATCTACCCCTGTTCAACTGAGGTCATTGCTGCCGGGCTGATGTAGGCCCGCAATATACTGGGTTCCTGGCACCTGGTGTTGATCACATCGGGGTTCTGTGCCAAGTCTGTGTCTGGGACCCCTTCAGGATTTCTTCGAGAAATGTACCCTGGGGAAATGGTAGCTCACTTGGCCCCAACAGAGGGCCGATCCTCACAATCCTGAAGGCCTGGGCCTCTTCATCACTAAGTAAATGTGATGTTGGTTTGGTTCTGGTGTGGGGAAGTGACTCGCTCCGATTGGGCCCTTCACAGGCAGCCGTTCTGGATTGCACCTACCCTGACGTGACCCTGTAGTATCCGACCCTCGTTTTTTCCAACCCCTCTTCAGACGATTTCAGTTCAATATTTGGAATCTGTGCGTATTGTGATGGGGTTATTTTGGCCATGGACAAACGCGCGCTTGTCACAGCGAAAGAGTCAGTGGGATCGTACCCGCGCGCAGTGTGTTTTGAGAGAGCAACACAAAACAACAAAGGTTGTCACAGCAACCCCCTTCACAGGGGCCACAACACACTGCCGCTGGTGCGCACAAACAAACGCCGGAATATTTTTGATTTGATGGTTCGGCCAGGGGCTTAGCTTGGATTTTGGGGTTGGGGCCGAAACTCGGTCAGACTCGGTCACAGTACACACACAGTTGATTTGCCCCCACCACCCCGTTCACCCAGAATTCGACGTTGCTGCCTTCCCGCACCCCCCCCCCCCCCTAGGGGGGGTCAAATGGGGGTGACAAACACGATTTTTCAAAAAACCGGCGCAGAGGCCCCAAAGCCCCCGTAAACCCTCCAAACCCCCCCAGATCGGTCCGGAAACCCATCGAACCCCACTTTTCCACCATTCCGGGCACCTCAGGTGCCCGAATTGGGGTACCTAAATTTTGTGCCACCGTTTGGTACCGGACAGTGCCACTGTGTGGGAGGTTGGAAAAGAAAATGCCCCAACACACCACATCTGAGGGTTGCAATGCATGTTGCTTGCCAACCACGTCATCCGGTGGGTGTCAGGCGCTATGTAGGTGGCATGAGCCAGGTCTTCGATGTGTTCTGGCTTGTATATGTACCTCCCTGCCTGCGGCACAGGCACTGCCTTTGTCCCCCACACCAGCCACAGAGAGCGTATTGTACTCGGTCTACGGTTGCTGATTCATTGTGATGCGTTGTATCCTCGAGTGAACGTCACACACTAGTGGCACCACCACCCGCCATCCGAGAGCTGTATTGACTTTGCGCCCTTCCGTTGCATTCACCTCGCCACGCATATTGCACCGTTCAGTACCAGTGCTCTTGGGCCAGGCAAAGTAGACCGCAGCAACTACCAATTCTGGCACAATGGGTACCACGACAGCGCACTTCGTGTGTTCCCGGAATGTACAGCTCGTGTTGCAACAGTCGTTGTCAACACATCCCGGTTGTGGAGCACTGCTGCACAGGAATCACACGACCATCTGGACTTGTTCCGTACCTACAGGCAGCCTCCCGGTGCATGGTGGCAGGGAGGTACATATACAAGCCAGAACTCATCGAAGACCTGGCTAATGCCACCTACATAGCGCCTGACACCCACCGGATGACGTGGTTGGCAAGCAACATGCATTGCAACCCTCAGATGTGGTGTGTTGGGGCATTTTCTTTTCCAACCTCCCACACAGTGGCACTGTCCGGTACCAAACGGTGGCACAAAATTTAGGTACCCCAATTCGGGCACCTGAGGTGCCCGGAATGGTGGAAAAGTGGGGTTCGATGGGTTTCCGGACCGATCTGGGGGGGTTTGGAGGGTTTACGGGGGCTTTGGGGCCTCTGCGCCGGTTTTTTGAAAAATCGTGTTTGTCCACGTAAAAGGGTGGCATTTGACCCCCCCTACCCCCCCCCCCCCCCCCACCTTTTCCCCTTCTTCCCCCGCACGCCTTCCCACACCCCCCCCCCCCTTCTTATCTAGAACACCAGCTCAGCAACCAGGTCTGCAGCCTCAACCTGGGTTTGCTTTGTTGCCTTTGTAGGTGCTGCATTGGCAGTTTCCCGCCAGTGGCGGATGCAGTCCCGGCAGCGCAGGTAGTCCTGAAGTGGGCTGAAAAAGAGCCTTCTTGGTGCTTCCATGAACTTTTCCATATACCTCGCAAGAGTGGCTTCGGGGATACCCTGTGAATCTTCGCGACATTCCACACCCACAAAGAGTACAGTTGCAAGGCTTTCGCTGCTCAGTTGGCGAAGCCTGGTGGAGACAAGGCGGAGCTTGGAAAACAAGCGTTCAACAGAAGCAGTGCCCAGCGGAAGGATAGATGCAAGCTGGAGTAGCTTGCATGTTGCTGGGTACGTGAGAGCGAGGTTTCCCGAGGTGAGCCGCTGAATAACCTCCTGCAGATCACGCAGGCCCAACCTCCGAATCTCGGAACAGACACCCGGGCACTCCTGCAGAAGGGCAGTCTTGTGCGCCTGTGCCCACTTCGGTGGGTGTGCTGCTGGGGCATTGAAGTCCGGGCAAGGGTACGCGCCAGTGATCCCCGGGAGAGGTGCCATGTAATGGTCAGCGATGTGGCCCAGAGCCTCCTGCACCTGCGTGCCCACCATGTTGCCGTTATCCCCGACCGATGCTTTGAAAGCTGCGCTTCGCGGGTCATACGCTGCATAATGCTGCACAACGGAGGCAGAGTGCATGTTCTTCTGGAGGTTGCTGATGAGATCTGCAAGATACGGCCGGGCAGTGTTATCATGAAAGGTTGCGAATGAATCAAGCGTCGCGTTTGCCACCCCGGCTTTGCCCACAACCTCCCAACACGCCCAGTACACGATGAACTCCCCGGGAGCCGTTGCCGTGCTGTCCTTCAGTTGCCCCAACTTCGTGACGTAGTAATCGCGGAGCCCCACGATGTCGGAGAAGCAGAATTTGGTGCTCTGCAGAGAGGCACTGAAGCTTCGCAGGATCGGGCATGTCGCAGCAAGAAGGAACACCGCGTACAGCTGCAGTGGGTCGTTGTAGCCAGCTGCCAAGCGTTGCACCCGCTCGCCTGTGTCGTCTTGGCTGAGGTGGACCAGGGCCTTGCGCACGCCAGGGAGGATGTGGGTGATGGTCCGCGCCCCACGTTCGTGGCTCACCCAGCGCGTGTCGCCTATTTCAGGGACCGAAAGTTCCCTCCAGAAGCCGAACCGGTCCACCTCTTCGCACGCCTTCTTTATCTCCTCGTCCAGTTTGGCGAGCGCCTTGGTGCGGTGGCCTCTGTAGAACTGAACAAACGTGTCTCGAATCAGATTGCAAGCGGCACTAACGGCAGGGTGAGAATCTGCGGTCGTAACTGCTTGGATATTCAGACTGTGCGCCTGACACCACACCCAGAAGGAATGGGGATTCTTCCACCCCCGGAGAAAGAACTGCACCCCGCCCTGCTCCCCCCTCATCAGGTTGCAGCCGTCGCTCGCGATCCCCCTGTTCTTCCGCCACAGGTCGTCCCCCATCGAGCTGTACAGCGAGAGGAGATGGCGGGAAATGTGACCTGCGGGCGGCAGGTCGAGTGTCACGTCTCGCTGTGGTTCCGGCTTGATGTCCCAGAACACCTCCTCCGCGCCGTGTTCGCCAATGTACCGTATGTAGCACGCGTACTGGCTGAGCTTCTTGTCCGTAGCCTCGTCGAACATGACAGAGTTGAACGGTGAGGCGAGGACAGCAGACCGGATCTCTTCACGACGAGTCTCCTCCATACATCTCAGGATGTCGTTATGAATGGTGGGGCTCGTGAGGTTGAACGCCCTGTTGTAGAAGACTCGGGCCTCGTCTGAGAAGATGCACAAGCGCTCCTGCCCGGACACCACTGACTCCTTTGCATTGTTTTTTTTACATGCATGTTGGAGGAGATGCATGAGGTGGATCAGTTCCTGGGTGTTCAGGATCCCGTCGACGACCTTCTGCCGTTGGTTTGCGAGGGCGAGGTTGTGGCGAACCTCACCAGCCGCTCCGTACTGCTGGTCCCTCATCCAGCGCCCCATCCACGTCTGCCAATGCTGGTTATGGTTGCGGGAGACGGTGTCGGTGTGGGATCGGATTCGATCATTGAGGCGCTTCTTTACCTCGTCGTATGGGAGGGGATGCGATGACAGCACGGACTTTCGACGTTCAAATTCGGCGCAGGCCCTGCAGATAATCCCATCTGCAGTACACTCGAGCCAGACATGCTCGGCGAGCACACCACGCAGCCACGCCTTGTGACTGAAGCTGTCCGGGACGCAGGCCCACTCTTCTGGCCCAGGAGAAAATATCTCTGGATCGCGGAGGGTCGGTGCCTGCAACCCCACGTAAGTCTGGACCTCGTGGCGAAGCAGGCGGGGGTACCTCGCTGGCCCCTTGAAGGCGGAGCGATCGAAGTTTGAGGTGGTCGTCGCTCGCTTCTGCTGTTCCTCGATAGCGTCATTCAGGGACTCCCGCAATCCCTCAGCCTGCATCTCCCGCTCGATGTCGATAACCACAGGAGGGACAGCAGCGCCGTCCAGGGCAGTCGGATCGGCAGCTGCTTCCTGCAGAGCGGCTTGCTGTTGTCGAGTCCTCTCCTGCTGCACACGCGCAGCTTCCTCCTGCTTCTCGCGCTGCCTCGTCGCCTCGGCCGCGAGCGCTGCCTCCCGCAGGTGCTCGAGCGTCCTCGAACGCGCGGTGTCGGCCGCCAGCGCCTCTTCAAACGCAAGCAGGAGGGAGAGCTTGCACTCGTTCGGCGCGTTCTGCTGTGAGGTAAACCCTCGCATTGTCAGCTGCGCGACCAAGAAGTCTCGGTAGGAGCCGACAAATGCCCCATCCTGGGCCGGGTACCTACGGCATCTCTCGAGATAATTATCTCGCGAGATGCCAGCGAGATCAGGGACCTCGCCGTCCGTTCGGGAGTACTCCACGCGCCTTCGGACGTTCCGGCCTGCGGAGAAGAAGCCCGTGATGGACCTCTGCTTCGCATCCGGTGCCACGTATCTCTTACCCGGCATGATACTAGTCGTGTGCCTGCAGCAGATGTGCGTGTGTGTGCGGTGGTGTGTTGAAAATCATTGAAAGCCGAGCAAAGGGAACGCCAGGAGATACTGCTGGGAGACGGAATTCGAGACTGCTGACGTTACTCTTAGGCGAGCGACGAATACGGGACAGAAAGAGAATGGGGTGTTCGCGTTCCGCTCGCACGCGTGCTTCACCTCCTGTGCTGCTGCACCCCAAAAAAAATCCGATTTTTTTCCCGGAAATTTATACTTTTTTTTTTTGGGCTGACCGAGTTTTTTTTCGGGTTTGGCTGAAACTCGGTCAGCTGACCGAGTATCCCCCCCCAAGCTAAGCCTCTGGGTTCGGCGTCGCCAACTGGAGAAGTGCCTTGGAGCCTCCGCCCTCCCTGCTCCAATCACTTCAGACTTAGGAGCGGCGTTCCCAAAGAATGTGGTGGCATTGCCTTCGTCCATTGGTCCAGGGGGCATCCTTTTCCAAGGATCGCCCCACCCCCGGAACAACCATGCTCAACGTTAATCCAGGGGGGGTAGAAGGTAGAGTGGGTCCAGGCGACGCTTGGGGAGGCGCTTGACACACCACCCTGCTCTTGACTGCCATTTTAGCGTGTGTGGTGGCAGGCCACAGCCGCCTCTGCACCCTCGCAGGCACCGCAGCGGTGGTGTGTGCGGGTCTGTTCTTTTTTTTGCATCATAATTGCGAGTGAGTCCTCCTGCCCACCCACCCACCCACCCCTTGTCGCATTACATTCGTCCAAACAAGCAACTCGACGAGTGATTTGGTGTCGCCCTTGCCCTCAATTCGTGCTCCTGCCGCATGTTGTGCTCGCGTTCTTCTATGGACACAGGCACACCCACATCCACACACTGCCAGGGACACAAGCGTTGTTGCCGTGGGATGCGGTCCATCACCCTGTGTGCACTGCTGCATCTACCTGCAGCGGTGTACACTGCAAAGGCACCGATCCGGATCATCGGCACGCTCACTGATTCGTCTCCGATTGCACCGTTTTCGTTATCTTACAACCCGCTTGTTCCGTGTGCCACGATTTCTGACACTGAAGGTTCAGAGTGCAACCTGGCTGGGTACCCTTCGGTCGCGGCGTGGATGGCGAATTTGAGCTCTGACGCACGTGGGACTGTGAAGTTCATGGTGCCCGACTACCGGTCGAGGGGTGTGATTGCGCACCCTGACGGGCTGAAGCTGAACCACGAGGTGTGGCGCAACCTGGACCTCGACTTTGTCACAATGCGGAACGAATACGTTTATGTTTCTGGACAAGGCGACGTGGTGCTGGAGGACTTCACGAGGCTGAGCCCGTACCCCTGGGTCATGTCCGACTTTCTCGTCGACTACAGGTTTGCTATAACAGCAAAACTGCTGGACCGGTGGCACATCAAGGTGGTGGACGGCGTCAAGATCGGCATCCTGGTGCTGTGGACCAGCAGCGACAAGGACAGGACCTTCAGCTCCCTGCCGCACGAGCGCGTCCTCCCTATCCTGACCAGGCGGCTGCGGCTGGACGGCGTCGACAAGATCGTGGTGATCCGCACAGGGAGGGGGGCACCACCAGATGACCTTTTGGTGCTGACTGCGAACGACGTTGACGTGGTTGTGACAGACATCCTGAGGGAGCCCCCGCCCCCCTACGCGCGGAACGGCACCACCGTGCTGAGCGCGCCGTACAAAACTGATGGTGGCAACCGCAACGACCTCCTCGTGTTGGATATGGTGGAGGACGCAGGCCTGTGGCAGTACACCCTGCGTGACATATCGCTGCTAACCAGCAAGCCCGCAGCCTACCGATCGGATCCTGTGTACATCGCAGCGCGTCAGTGGTCACAGGTCCAGGCCGATCTCAGCGCTGCGAATGACGTCGTCGTTGTCGAGACGACTGCACCCATGGAGCCTGCAGTGTACAACAGCTACGGGGGGTTCGTGTGCATGGAGCGTGAGTGCCAGGTCGGGACCCTGACTGCTGACGCCCTGAGGGAGTACGCTGGCACAGATATGGCCTTCCTCAATTCCGCTTCTGCGCGTTCTGGACCCGAGGGCTGGCCTGTCGGGCCTGTGAGGAGGAGCACGCTGTGGGCCACGTACCCCTTCGGAAACACCGTGTGCCGTACTGTTGTGTCTGCCACCCTGCTGATCGCCATCCTCAACAACGGCATCAGCCAGCTCTTTCCGAACGGGACACACGACCCTACACAACGCGGTGGGCGCTTTGCACAGATCAGCGGGTTCCGCTATACGCTGAACCCGAAGTTGCCCCCCGGAAGCAGGGTGGTGTCGGTGGACGTGATGCAGCCAGACGGCACCTTTGCACCCCTGGAGAGGAGGCGTCTGTACTCCTTGGCAACGCCAAGCTTTATCCTGGGTGGTGGGGCAGGTTATGATATGATAGGCAGCAAGCAACACGGCCCCAGCGAGTGCTTGGTGGCAACGATGATGGAGGCCACAAAAAAGTACCTGATGAAGCGGAAGACATACACACCGTACACCGACGGGAGGATTGCAAACGACTACAATGGCGTGACGCTGCCGATGCGAAACCAGACACTTGCTGAGTGCACGGACCTCGAGAAGCATGACCCTTTCTGGCAGTACTGTGTGCCGTGCGAGGTGGGATTCTGGCGGCCGGATGCAACGAGCAACGTGTGCATCGAGAAAGTGTCAGAGGGTATGAACACGACCCTGATTGTCGGGATCATTGTGGGTGTGGCTGTCGCGGCTACCATGATCGTGGGCCTGGCCCTGGCTGCCATGCACAGGGCGGGTTTGCGGCGCGCCAGTCAGCAGGCACATCGCGTGCGGCATGCGCCCCGCGACGCAGACGCAGACATCGCCATTGTGTTCACCGACATCAAGTGCAGCACAGACCTGTGGGCTGCACACCACGCAGACATGGCGGTAGCCCTGCAGCAGCACCACCGCATCTGTCGGGAGCTGATCGAGGAGCACCAGGGCTACGAGGTGAAGACGATCGGGGACGCCTTCATGGTTGCGTTTGTGTCCCCTGTGGACGCCGTTGCATTCATGCTCGACCTGCAGATGCAACTGTTGCATGCGGAGTGGCCGGAGGGGTTGCTGTCACACCCCGCGTGCTGCAAGATGCCAGGGTTGTTCAACGGGCTGCGTGTGCGTGCCGGTGCTCACTACGGATTCGCCAACATCGTGGAGACACCCACTGGCGGGTACGACTACGACGGGACGACGTGCAACCTTGCGGCGCGCGTGAGCGACTCCGGCGATGGCGGGCAGGTCGTGGTGACGGAGGATATGTACCGTGCGGTGGAGCCGAACCTGGACCTCCTGCAGCTGCAGCTGAAGTGCGTGCCGGATGTGAGCTTCCTCGGGTCGTACATCTTCAAGGGAGTGCCTGGGGAGATCGCGTGCTACCAGATCCTGCCGGACGACCTGGCGGGCCGCTTGTTCAACGACCTGCGCAACGTGCAGGCCCCGCGCCACCCACCCGACGGCAAGCTGGATGTTACGGATGACAACCGTGCCTCCGCTTCCGCGAAGGCCCAGCTGACGCGCGCCATGCAGGCACTGCGCCTGTGGGTCACACGCGACCACCAAGGCGTCTCCCTCGCGCAGCTGAACGCACTGTTTGCGGCAGGGGTAAAGGGCGACGCACACCTGCTAGAAACCGTCTTGCTTGCCGTCCTCAGGGTGCTCGCGGGAAGGACGGACCACGTGGACCCCCCTCCGCCGCGTTCCCTCCGCTTCGAGCCCAGAGGCAGTGGAAGCTCGGACTCACCGTCCCTCCGCTCTGTCAGCCGCGCAGCAGGTGGGGGGCACTCCGCCTCCACAACCTTGCGCTGGACCGTGGTGGTGGAGATCCTGAACAGCCTGCCTCCAAGGTTTGTGATCGAGCTCGAGTCGCACATTGCTGATGATGCCATCTACCCCTGTTCAACTGAGGTCATTGCTGCTCTGTCGGCCGCGCAGCAGGTGGGGGGCACTCCGCCTCCACAACCTTGCGCTGGACCGTGGTGGTGGAGATCCTGAACAGCCTGCCTCCAAGGTTTGTGATCGAGCTCGAGTCGCACATTGCTGATGATGCCATCTACCCCTGTTCAACTGAGGTCATTGCTGCTCTGTCGGCCGCGCAGCAGGTGGGGGGCACTCCGCCTCTACAACCTTGCGCTGGACCGTGGTGGTGGAGATCCTGAACAGCCTGCCTCCAAGGTTTGTGATCGAGCTCGAGTCACACATTGCTGATGATGCCGTCTACCCCGGTTCAAATGAAGTCGTTCCTTTTGGATTGCTGCCGGGCGTGATGTAGATCCGCAATACACTGGGTTCCAGATCCCTTTCTCATCTGCTCACCTCCATCTGTTCGCCTCAGGGTGTAGTTTCGAGAAATCTGCTTTCTGTACACCACAGGGGCCTTTGCAATGATGCGGTAACTCCCGAAAAACTCCGGTGTACCGCCACCAAACTCCGTCAATATCAGACGGCATTTTTTTGTCCAAACAAGCTTGCGTGGGAGCGTGCAGGCGCGCAGTGAAACCACAGCAGCACAACACACTGCCGCTCGTGCGCACAAACAAAACTCTGAATCTTTTTGCTTCGCTTTGATAGTTTGGCGTCGCCAGTTGGAGAAATGCCCTGGAGCTATCTTGTGACCCCCTCTGCCCTCCCCCCCCGCTCACATCACTTCAGACTGAGGAGCGGCGTTCCCAAAGAATGTGGTGGCATTGCCTTCGTCCATTGGTCCAGGGGGCATCCTTTTCCAAGGATCGCCCCACCCCCGGAACAACCATGCTCACCATTGCGTTTTCTCACACTGGCAGCTATTGTACACTACTGTGAACTTGAATAGTCGCCGTGGCCAAGCCATCTCCCGGCCGTTCAGTTGCAAGCCTCTCTCAGTCTATGGTTGTTGCGACAGTCTTCTCTTGTGGTCCCTGCATGTCCTGTCACACAAAACGCCCCCGATGATCCTTTGTTTTTCTGTGTTTTGTTAGATTCGGCGTATCCAACAGGAGGATTTTCTGTGCCTTTAGCTGGACCCCACTTCTCCACGCGCTCCATCAGATTGGGGAGTGGTGTGCACAAAGAGTGGGGTCTGCGTTCCAACAACATCAAGTGCCCCTGTTGGGTCTGGCCCGCAGAGTGCGTGGCCTGGATTGTGACGGCAGCCAGCACAGTGCCCTGTGTGTGGTGCCGTTGACACGTGGGTGGGGTACCCACCTCGGAGGCACTGAGACATCTCCCCGTGAACAGCAAAAGGTTGTATACTATAGCGGGCTACCGCGACAGGATTCCCTCTGCTGACGTTTTGATTTCATCCGGCTCCCCCGAGACACATCGGTTCCGCTCTCCGTTCCGTGATAAGATTTCTTTCAGCCCCTTGGGGAGGATGTGTCGGGTGGCTTCGCTCTTCCGAAAGCTCCGGCAGGTCTTTTCGGCGGCTTCTCCGCCATGCAAACCGCGCCCAAAAAAATATACAGGGCAGCGGTCCCTCGGGACCACAGAGGCAGTATCTATTCACATACGGAGGGATATCACTGATGAGTTTCCCCCTCCGAAACTACCTACCTATGTATGCAGCCGTATGGCTAAATACTATTTACTATTGAGGGGTCCAGGATGCCGAAAAAATTTACTCAAAAGTTATCAGGGGGGGCCCTCGCTACCAAGTGTGACTGAGTGAGAAAAAGTGAGAAGTCAGCCATGTTTGGCTGACAACTGACGACTCGTGACTCACAGTGACTCGTAGCGAGGGCCCCCAGGGGGGGGGAAAATAATTTGCCCACTTTTCTCCATCGGGGTTTAGCCTAGTGGATTGCCTCTCCGGGGCCCGAGAAAAAATATGGCGGCATGCGCTGACCTCGCGCATTCCAAAGAAGCCCAAAAAACAGGGTTTCCAGGGGAAAGGGAGGGGGGGGGGGGGCAAGAAACCCCGGAGGAATAAGGGCCCCAAAATGCCAGAATTTCCTAGGGGGCCCTCGCTACGAGTCACTGTGAGTCACGAGTCGTCAGTTGTCAGCCAAACATGGCTGACTTCTCACTTTTTCTCACTCAGTCACACTTGGTAGCGAGGGCCCCCCTAGGGAGAATTCACTTGGGAGGGGGAATTTCAGGCAAGACTTTCCTGGTTGGATTCACTTGGATGGTGGAATCCAGACCCCTCTCACTTCAGGAAGATGGACGCAGCCAACTCGCCAGGAACTCCTTGTAGCGGTTGCATGTGTCAACATGATGTATGACGTATGCGACTGTGGCATATCGACTCTTCATTATCGAGAACAGTGTTGTCGACGGCCCGTTATTCTGTTCTGGAGTCAGCTCACACGCGTCCCTAGCTGGACGAGTGTCGCGGCCAGATGATTGTTCTCAAGATTGTCTAATCTTGGTTGAACCTGGCAAGACCGTCACCTGACTGGGCATGGAAAACCCAGCCAAACCGCATCAATCATCAATTTTTGACCGGAAAACTCTCGAACCCCACGCACCCATGCTCAAAACGCCCAGAAAAAGGGGCGTAGTGCTGTGCTGCGGCGGGAAACGTGGGATTCTTCGAGCCGAAAAAAGTGGGTAAATTTGTACTATTTAGAATTGGCCAGAACCCGAAAATGGGCACTATTTAACCGGATGGCTGTATGGGGGCCCTCGCTACCAGTCACGGGTCGTCACGGCTCGTCAGTGAGTCAGGGGGCTTTTTTGGCTGGCCTGGGGAGAAGGGTGAATTTTCAGGTTTTTGGCTGACTACGAGTCACTACGAGTCACTTGACTGGTAGCGAGGCCGGTCTGGAACTCCGGGTGGGGACTTGGCACAATATGAGAAAATTCCACCCAGAGGTCCAGACCGGCCTCGCTACCAGTCACGTGACTCGTAGTGACTCACAGTGGTCCCCACCTCCTGTAGGGGCACTCCCCGATTCCCCCCAGCAAATTAGTGTACTTGGTTGATTCCCCCCGATTCCCCCCAGTACACTGTCGTACTTGGACGATTCCCCCCGATTCCCCCCAGTACATTGTCGTACTTGGACGATTCCCCCCGATTCCCCCCAGTACATTGTCATACTTGGACGATTCCCCCCGATTTCCCCCAGTACATTGTCGTACTTGGACGATTCCCCCCGATTCCCCCCAGTACAGTGTCGTACTTGGACGATTCCCCCCGATTTCCCCCAGTACATTGTCATACTTGGACGATTCCCCCCGATTCCCCCCAGTACATTGTCGTACTTGGACGATTCCCCCCGATTTCCCCCAGTACATTGTCGTACTTGGACGATTCCCCCCGATTCCCCCCAGTACATTGTCGTACTTGGACGATTCCCCCCGATTCCCCCCAGTACATTGTCGTACTTGGACGATTCCCCCCGATTCCCCCCAGTACATTGTCGTACTTGGACGATTCCCCCCGATTCCCCCCAGTACATTGTCGTACTTGGACGATTCCCCCCGATTTCCCCCAGTACATTGTCGTACTTGGACGATTCCCCCCGATTCCCCCCAGTACAGTGTCGTACTTGGACGATTCCCCCCGATTCCCCCCAGTACATTGTCGTACTTGGACGATTCCCCCCGATTCCCCCCGGTACATTGTCATACTTGGACGATTCCCCCCGATTCCCCCCAGTACATTGTTATACTTGGACGATTCCCCCCGATTCCCCCCAGTACATTGTCATACTTGGACGATTCCCCCCGATTCCCCCCAGTACATTGTCGTACTTGGACGATTCCCCCCGATTTCCCCCAGTACATTGTCATACTTGGACGATTCCCCCCGATTCCCCCCAGTACATTGTCGTACTTGGACGATTCCCCCCGATTCCCCCCAGTACATTGTCATACTTGGACGATTCCCCCCGATTCCCCCCAGTACATTGTCGTACTTGGACGATTCCCCCCGATTCCCCCCAGTACATTGTCATACTTGGACGATTCCCCCCGATTTCCCCCAGTACATTGTCGTACTTGGACGATTCCCCCCGATTCCCCCCAGTACATTGTCATACTTGGACGATTCCCCCCGATTCCCCCCAGTACATTGTCATACTTGGACGATTCCCCCCGATTCCCCCCAGTACATTGTCGTACTTGGACGATTCCCCCCGATTCCCCCCAGTACATTGTCATACTTGGACGATTCCCCCCGATTCCCCCCAGTACATTGTCATACTTGGACGATTCCCCCCGATTCCCCCCAGTACATTGTCGTACTTGGACGATTCCCCCCGATTCCCCCCAGTACATTGTCGTACTTGGACGATTCCCCCCGATTCCCCCCAGTACATTGTCATACTTGGACGATTCCCCCCGATTCCCCCCAGTACATTGTCATACTTGGACGATTCCCCCCGATTCCCCCCAGTACATTGTCGTACTTGGACGATTCCCCCCGATTTCCCCCAGTACATTGTCGTACTTGGACGATTCCCCCCGATTCCCCCCAGTACATTGTCATACTTGGACGATTCCCCCCGATTCCCCCCAGTACATTGTCATACTTGGACGATTCCCCCCGATTACCCCCAGTACATTGTCATACTTGGACGATTCCCCCCGATTCCCCCCAGTACATTGTCGTACTTGGACGATTCCCCCCGATTCCCCCGAGTACATAGTCGTACTTAGCGGATTCCCCCGTGCTGGGGGGAATTGGGGGAAATCCGCCAAGTATGACTGTGTACTGGGGGGAATCGGGAGATTTAGTGAATAGTGCGGAGCAAGTATCTTCGCGCGACGCGAGAAGCACAACAAAGCAATAATTTGCCCAGAGGGCCGGAGAGGGGAGGGGGGACAGCCTGCCTAGTCAAGATCTGCGAGAGGGGCCGCTGCTGGTGCATCAGGGCGATCACCTCGCCCATGCCCCCACCCGCCGCCGGCTGCTGGGGGGCCACCGAGGAGGAGGCCACCGGGGCCGTGGACTCCCCGCGGAGGCGCGCCACCGACTCCACCTGCCCCAGCCGCCCCGTGCACAGCTGCACCGTCGCCAGCAGCCTCACCAGCGCGATCCCCGACCAGTCGCCGACCCCCTGGACGAGCGCGTCCAGGGCCGACGGGAGGATGCGGTCCTGCGCGATGTTCTTCGTCGCAGCCTCCGCGAGCAAGCTCCTCAGGGTGCCGAGGAGGGCGGGGTACGGCACCTTCTGCCGGACGAGGCCCGCCTGCACCACGTCGACGTTCACCGCCGCGAGCTGCGCGGTCGGGGGGGACCAGTCGTACGACTGCCCTTTCCCCCCCTCCAGGTGCGCCTCCAGCTCGGCCAGAGTCTTGCACTCTGTCATTGTTGTGTGTGTGTGCGGGTGTTTAAAAGGCGAGAGGGGCCGAGCACCAACGCACACACAACCCGATGTCCTGATGAAGGGTGGTGGTGGTCGCGCCCCCGTCCAACCGTGCAACGCACGTGGCGGAAACTGCACTATGCAGCAACAGTGATGAGAAACAACACAGCAAAAACAGCAAGCAAACAGCAACAGAAACCTCGCGCGCGCCGCTCCTCCCTATTCTAAATCTCCCTTACCGTGGCGAAGCCACTCGACTAAAGTCGTTCGTAGGGGGAATCGTCCAAGTACGACAATGTACTGGGGGGAATCGTCCAAGTACGACAATGTACTGGGGGGAATCGGGGGGAATCGTCCAAGTATGACAATGTACTGGGGGAAATCGGGGGGAATCGTCCAAGTACGACAATGTACTGGGGGGAATCGGGGGGAATCGTCCAAGTATGACAATGTACTGGGGGAAATCGGGGGGAATCGTCCAAGTATGACAATGTACTGGGGGAAATCGGGGGGAATCGTCCAAGTACGACAATGTACTGGGGGGAATCGGGGGGAATCCGCCAAGTACACGAATGTACTGGGGGGAATCGGGGGAAATCCGCCAAGCCTGACTATGTTCTGGGGGGAATCGGGGGGAATCCGCCAAGCATGACTATGCGCTGGGGGCAATCGGGGGAAATCCGCCAAGTATGACTATGTACTGGGGGGAATCGGGGGGAATCCGCCAAGTACACGAATGTGCTGGGGGGAATCGGGGGGAATCGGAGATTTAGTGAATAGTGTGGAGCAAGTATCTTCGCGCGACGCGAGAAGCACAACAAAGCAATAGTTTGCCCAGAGGGCCGGAGAGGGGAGGGGGGCCAGCCTGACTAGTCAAGATCTGCGAGAGGGGCCGATCACCAACGCACACACAACCCGATTTCCTGATGAAGGGTGGTGGTGGTCGCGCCCCCGTCCAACCGTGCAACGCACGTGGCGGAAACTGCACTATGCAGCAACAGTGATGAGAAACAACACAGCAAACAACAGCAACCAAGCAGCAACAAAAACCTCGCGCGCGCTCCTCCCTATTCCAAGTCTCCCTGACCGTGGCGAAGCCACTCGACTAAAGGCGTTCGTGGGGGGAATCCACCAAGTACACCAATGTCCCGGGGGGGATTGACAGGACATCCCCTGCCGGTCGGTTGTCCTGGTAAGCGTGGGCCATAGCAACCCGGAACCACAGTGCGTCGTGGGACGTTGGGGGTCCTCGCGCCGAGTCACTGTGAGTCACGAGTCGTCAGTTTTCAGCCAAACATGGCTGACTTCTCACTTTTTATCACTCGGCGAGGGCCCCCGTTGTGGGCCTCCCTGTTGAGGCGGCGCAGCTTCTCCCGTAGACGACGGATACCATCCTGCTTCGCGGCCTGCTGTACTCGCGTCGTAGCCGTCCCCCGTGCCTCCTTCCTGCTCCGTGCCTCCGTGAGCGCGGGGTGGGCCTACCACGCCGCTCAGCTCGCTTCTGACCAGGCGCACCATCGCCTCGGGGATCAGCCCCTCCGACGTTGTCCCTTAATACACTTCGCCTCCCCGTGCAGCTGGAACCGTCTCCTGCACCGATGTCCCACATTGGCCTTGGTGTCCGCACCCCCGCCATCGCCTTCACCAGCTTCTCCATGAAGCCGACCGCGAGGGGGGTGAAGGTAGCGCGTCGATGACCTCCGGGCCGTCCTCCAGCGCCCCTCTACGGGCGGATTTGGAGGGTGGCCCGGAGTCGGCGGTGTTGGACATCGGTGCGGGTGGATCGGCTCTGTACTCCGAGTCGCGGACCCACTCTAGACGAAGAGGGTGTCGCGGCCGTGTGGGGAACCAAAAACCTGGTGAAGGTTAGTGCCGAACGCCATGACAGCCTCGCCCGCCTGGAACACGTTGCGCCGTGACTGATTGCCTTGACCCACCCACCAAGGGGCCCCTGCACGTGCCTCCGGTACTGCGCCCCTGCTGGCCTCCTGTGTCCGACCGCCACGAGCTGCACTTGTGGTGTCGGCCAGCCGTACCACTGGCTCTTCGGACCACACACCTGCATGCGTGGGACCAGGGGGTTCCCTCCCCAGGGACGTCCGAGTCTCGTCGTTCGCAGTAGCACGTGGGATTTTCTCTGAAATTTGCACCAAATCGCCATGTTGTGAGTCAACCCTTCGATCTGAGCCACACCGAGATCGTCTTTTTCGAGAATCGGGGTCCAAATACGCTCCCCAGGCTAGGGACCCCCCAACTCCCCACACTCTTTTTTTGGGCGTTTTTCCGGGGGCCCTCGCTACCAAGTGTGACTGAGTGAGAAAAAGTGAGAAGTCAGCCATGTTTGGCTGACAACTGACGACTCGTGACTCACAGTGACTCGTAGCGAGGGCCCCCTCCGCTCATTTTTTCTCACTTTTTCTCACTCGGTAGCGAGGGCCCCCTATGTATGCGTTAGGAAACGAAACATGATGCGAACTTGAGAAAGCCAAATTCAGAATTGTTCTCCTTCTTTCAGAATCAAGTGTACCCTGTGCAGTGAATACTTCCTTCGGTTGGATGGGCCCCGTCTATACTTTGAGTACACTGCCCTCGAACCTGCTTGCAGGGGTCAATGGGACAGATCAAGCTTGCTTGTGATTGTCGACACCAAAAAAATATTAATACGCGCTGTTCCTGCATCGCTGAGCTAAAGATCACAGCCTCCTTGACCACAGCCTCCTTGAGCTTCACCCGAGCACCGCAGCACAAACCCCCCGGCCCGGCCCCCGACCCCCTCCACGCCCACACCCCCCGTCCGCCCCCCTCTCTCTCGTCCACAGCCAGGGCCGAGCAGCGAGCTCCCCTCCCCAACCACACCACACCACACCACACCACACCACACCACACCACACCGCCACAGAGCCGCCAGCATGGCAGGGCGGGGAGATGCAGAGCGGAGTGCCACAGCGCTCGCCACCAGCCTCTCGCAGCAGAGCGGGGCTGCCGAGGCGCTGCTGCAGCTGCAGGGGGTGCGCGCCGCAGACCTGCTGGCGGTGCAGCGCGCTGGCGCCGCGGCACGCGATCCTGCCGAAGAGCTCGCGTCCCTAGTGGACACCCTGTCGGGACACCTCAGGGAGCAGCTCCTGCAGAACGCCGCGCTGCGGCGTCGGGTCGCAGAGCTGGAGCAGCAGCAGCAGCAGCAGCAACAGCAGCGCCACTCTCAGTGCGACCCCCACCCGCAGCTGCCCGCCGCCGCCCCACCCCCGCCGCTCGCCTCGCCCCCACGCGCGGTGCCTTCGCCGGAGGCGAAGGCCGTGCTGCTCGGGCTTGCGACACCCGCCCCACAGGACACACCCCTGGGCTCCGTGCAGGCATGGTCGCCCCACGCGGCGTGCCGCGTGTCGCAGAGTCACGCCTCCAGGACTGCCCCTCTGCGGCGTGTGGGGGTGCCGGCGCATCGTCCGCCCGAAGGGGGGGGTGCGGGGGGTGCGCCGCGCAGTGTGCAGGCAGGGCGTGGTGGGGGTGGGGGTGGGGGTGCTGCGGCGGGGAGGAGGCCAAGGGCAGCCCAGCCTCCACCCGTCCCCTTCCTGCCAGGGCAGCGCCGCGATGCCAGCCGCATGTTGGGTGGTGGGCGGGCTGCCCTGCCCCTGCAGATGCCTTGAGCCATTCTGCCCATGTGGGAGGGGGGGAGGAGGAGGAGTGTGTATGCAGTGAAGATCACACCAAGAGCAGGGTGTGGTGTGTGGTGTGTGTGTAGATATCGCATATCGATTATAATTAGACCAGGGAAAGGGGCGAGGGAGGGGGTTCGGGCGTAGATTGCAGCTCAGCCCCACCCACCAACCCACCACCCTGTGGCGCTTACACGCCGCCTCCAGCCAGAGGTCTCCACGAGAGCTGCCGCACGGCGCACTAGTCGACGAGATAACTAGTTATCTAACGAGTGGACTAACGAGTGATAGACCTAACGAGTGATCACGAGAGATTGCTCTTTAATTTCGATTGATCACTCGTTAGATAACTACCTACCACCCCCCGTGTATATGTCACCCCCCAAAAGGGGTGTGTTTATGTCACCCCCAGGCGGCCCTGGCGGGGGGTGACATACACTAACCTACCACCCCCCGTGTTTATGTCACCCCCTAAAAGGTGTGTTCATGTCACCCCCCTCCCGATTTTTGCACCTGGGGGGGGTGACATATACACGGGGGGTGGTAGGTAGTTAGAAAATAACTGGTTACCTCACTCGTCAAACTAGAAACTAGGGCGCCGTGCGTCATGAATCTGCCCCCCCCCCCTTGTATTCGGCGTAGGATCGAGTTTTTTTGGGGGTTTTCGAGGGCCCAAAATTTTAGCCAATTTTTGCCGAATTTTCCAAATTTTGGTGAATTTTGCCCCAGGTCACCTCGTGGAATCGCGATTTTCGCCTTCCATTGCACTATTCGGAATCCGTGCGGATCGTGGTGGGGTCATTTTGTGGGTGGAGGTGCCAAGTATCACACATGAAATGTGGGTCTGGTTTGGGTCCTGATAATGGGAGGATATTCCCGGGAGTCAGCAACCTGCGAGGACCCCCACACTGGTGTCCAAAAACCCGTTCCTTTGAATGTTCGGATTCCGTGCGGACCGCAGTGGGGTCATTTTGACCATGGGGTGCCTGTTATGACTGGAAAAACCGGTTGAAAATTTGAAATTTGGCTGAAATTCGGCTTCCGCCGAATACAAGCCCCCCCCCCTTGTATTCGGCGAAAAATTTTATGGATTTCGAATTTTCAGACCCCCCCCTTCTAATAGGCCCCCCCCCTTGTATTTGACCCCCCCCTTCTATTTAGCCCCCCCCAGTAGGGGGGGCTAATTCAACCCAAAAAACGGGAGTAAACCCCACTTTTTCAGGGAGCACCCCTAAACATGAAATCAATGCTACAAACCGACCCAAACCAGTCCAGAAACGTGTTTCTGGGGGGTTTTGGTGACCTGTGTGGCCCAGAGAGGCCCAGAAACGCGATTTTTTTCAGTTGGCACAGATGTGGTACCAGATGCGGTACCTGAATGGCCCGAGAAAAACAGCCGGCGGGCACTCCTTTCTGCAGGCACTGCGGCTTGACGTCATATGTCACCATTGCATCAATGTAGTCATGATTGAGCCACTTCGATAGTGTTCCGCCCCCTTCACAGTTTTTAAGATCGGCAAGGTGTGTTTATCGTGGTTGGCGTGCCACCGTACCTTTTTCACGTACCCCAATGCTGGCTGGCACGACATGAACTGCGCCAGCCACTCCGGTGCATCTCCCGGAGGAGGGAGACGAGCTTCTCCTCGAGAAGGAAAACGTTCTCGATCCGAGTGGCGCTCAGCTCACCAGCAGGTTCCTTGTCATTTGCCTTCAATTATTTGAGGGCGTAGCCGCCCCATTAGAATGGCAAGGGCCGCTAGTTGATTACTCTCAATGAGAGCAGGGCATCAAGTGCTCACTTTGGGGGATATCGAGGTCGCTGAGTTATTGCCACCTCTGAATGGCGTCGGAACGGACAAACCCTCTGAGCAGCGTCCTGCTTCCGCCCATAGTGCGTGCCCATCATCTCCGGAACCTCAATCTACAAGGGATACCAACCTTCTCAGTGCAAACACGAGTGCACTTTGGCCTCTGCCCCCACCTCGCGGTGCTGCTTGTCGCCCCTCGGTACATGGTGCTGTTACATCGATCCGCGTCATCAAGTAGAGCTTGACCGATGAACCATTCGGTTGCTTCGACTACAGGTTTCGCTGTATGTTGCAAGCAGCCGCTGTAAACTGGCACAGCACCGGTACCACATCTGTGCCAAAAAATTGGAGACGCAAAAAATGAGCTTTCCGGGGGGAATTTGGGCCTATTTCGGGCAGATACCGGATTTCCGGGGTGATATGGGGTGTTTCTGGCCTTTTGGTGCCCTTGGGGGCCTCTCTGCGGCGAAGTTGAAAATTTGGGTTTACTCCCGGTTTTAGCCCCCCCTACCCCCCCCCCCCTAGGGGGGGTCAAATGCCACCCTTTTACGTGGACAAACACGATTTTTCAAAAAACCGGCGCAGAGGCCCCAAAGCCCCCGTAAACCCTCCAAACCCCCCCAGATCGGTCCGGAAACCCATCGAACCCCACTTTTCCACCATTCCGGGCACCTCAGGTGCCCGAATTGGGGTACCTAAATTTTGTGCCACCGTTTGGTACCGGACAGTGCCACTGTGTGGGAGGTTGGAAAAGAAAATGCCCCAACACACCACATCTGAGGGTTGCAATGCATGTTGCTTGCCAACCACGTCATCCGGTGGGTGTCAGGCGCTATGTAGGTGGCATTAGCCAGGTCTTCGATGAGTTCTGGCTTGTATATGTACCTCCCTGCCACCATGCACCGGGAGGCTGCCTGTAGGTACGGAACAAGTCCAGATGGTCGTGTGATTCCTGTGCAGCAGTGCTCCACAACCGGGATGTGTTGACAACGACTGTTGCAACACGAGCTGTACATTCCGGGAACACACGAAGTGCGCTGTCGTGGTACCCATTGTGCCAGAATTGGTACTTGCTGCGGTCTACTTTGCCTGGCCCAAGAGCACTGGTACTGAACAGTGCAATATGCGTGGCGAGGTGAATGCAACGGAAGCGCGCAAAGTCAATACAGCTCTCGGATGGCGGGTGGTGGTGTCACTAGTGTGTGACGTTCACTCGAGGATACAACGCATCACAATGAATCAGCAACCGTGGACCGAGTACAATACGCTCTCTGTGGCTGGTGTGGGGGACAAAGGCAGTGCCTGTGCCGCAGGCAGGGAGGTACATATACAAGCCAGAACACATCGAAGACCTGGCTGATGCCACCTACATAGCGCCTGACACCCACCGGATGACGTGGTTGGCAAGCAACATGCATTGCAACCCTCAGATGTGGTGTGTTGGGGCATTTTCTTTTCCAACCTCCCACACAGTGGCACTGTACGGTACCAAACGGTGGCACAAAATTTAGGTACCCCAATTCGGGCACCTGAGGTGCCCGGAATGGTGGAAAAGTGGGGTTCGATGGGTTTCCGGACCGATCTGGGGGGGTTTGGAGGGTTTACGGGGGCTTTGGGGCCTCTGCGCCGGTTTTTTGAAAAATCGTGTTTGTCACCCCCATTTGACCCCCCCTACCCCCCCCCCCGCCCTATCCCCCTTCAGCCCCTCAACCCCATATCCGCTATCCCCGCTGTGTCCCTCCCCCAGTTGCCCAATGGTGTCTTCAGCCTGTGGTAGGTTGCGAGGCAACGCGGCTGGCAGTGTTCCATGTCTGCCTTGTTGCGCACGAGGTGTTTAACCTGGAGGAGGTTGGGGAGGAAGTGTGTGGGTTGTTTTACGTTCGGTGGGGGGTGGGGTGCTTCAACCTCGGCGTGCACCGGGCTGCCGGCACAGCAGCCCCGGCAACATTGCTCACTTGGTGCGGTGGCACAGGGGGGGGGGGGGTGGGGGGTGGGATGGGGTTGCGGTTGCGCGGGCCTGTGGAACGCTGTGTGTGTACTGTGCATCCCAGGTCTCCGCACAGCACGCACTGCCCTCAGGAGGGCAAGGGCAGGGGGGCCATGGAGGTGGTGGTGCGGCATGTGGGGTGCTCCTCCGCCGCGGCGATCTCCTGGCGCTTCGCCAGGATCCGCATGGCGATCGCCCCCCCGGCTCTGGCACCCCCGCCCCTGCCGGCGCCCTGCTTGCCGCCCGGTTTACCCACCTGCAGTGCGGCGGTGTCCTTGGCGAGGCCGTCCCGGAGCCTCGCCAGGCGGCCCAGCAGGTTGCGCTCCTCGCGCTGCTTGGCGTCCGCCTCCTTCTTCTTCTCCAGCTCCGCCGCCTCCACCAGCACATCGACGATGCGCAGCTGCTGGCCGTTCACGTCGACCACAGCGGAGGCGGGGGGCTCAGCGGCGTGGAGGGTGTAGACCCCCTTGCGAAGGGGACCTACCTCCGCCGACCAGCCCATCATCTGGAGGAGGCTGTCCAGCTGCAGCCTCCGGAACCCGTCTGGCACTGGCCCGAGGCGGTATATGCGTGAAAGCGTGATGTTGTAGAGGGGGGGTGGGGAGGCCGTCTGCGGCGATTGGCCGGCACCTTGACAGGTGGTGCCGTTACCAGGGGAGACCCCGGGGAGGTTGGCGGCCTGGCCTGACATTTTTAAAAACCCCACTTGTGTGACCCTCTCTCCCCCTGTGTGTGTGTGTGTGGTTATAAAGTTTTAAGGCGGTGTCGCCCTGCACGGGCAGTAGCACCTCCCCTTCAGTATCGCACTCCCGAAGGATTCCCCAACACGACGTGACACCGGTTTCGACGCGTACTCTTCGTACCCCTCCCCCCGGCCGCGTCTCTTCAGCGAAGAACCGGGGATAATCGGACCAGGGCTAGCTAAACCCTGGTGGTGTCACGGGTGGGGTTGGAGAGGGAGAAAAGGAAGAAATGAAGTTGCGAAAAAGTCAAACACTGACACGTGAAATCAATAAAAAGGGTGGTATATATCGCCCCCTTGCTGCGACGAAGACACTAAATAGTCAGGCCGCTTCAAGAGTCTTGAGGGCTTGAAGGAAGAAACAGGTTGCTGATGAGTCTCAGGAGCAGGCACCTTTTGTCCGCCCACATGACCTTCGCCCGAAGGCGAACCTCGTCCAGCTTGGCTCGATCGCCACAGAGAAGGGGATCATTCTCCGCTGTGGTGAACATCTTAAAAACCGAGGGTGCAGAGGTGGGGCAGCCCACTGGTGCGACAGCAGGCCGCCCCCGGATAGCTATAACTAGTGCATAGGAAGAATACGACGGCACACGCAACAGATGCCGAAGGCACAACGGCGGGTCACTTTTAACCACCAGAGGAGTGGCACTCCCGAGGGGTGGGGAAGGGGGGGTAGTCACAACACTTTCGAAGGAAGAAAAGGGGCAAATGGGATGTTTTGTGCAAGGTAGAAAGGAAGTCACAACATGAGGCAGGGGGGATTGCTCATCAGGCCTGGGGGAATAGAGGGTTTGTGTGTGGTTATAAAGTTTTAAGGCGGTGTCGCCCTGCACGGGCAGTAGCACCTCCCCTTCAGTATCGCACTCCCGAAGGATTCCCCAACACGACGTGACACCGGTTTCGACGCGTACTCTTCGTACCCCTCCCCCCGGCCGCGTCTCTTCAGCGAAGAACCGGGGATAATCGGACCAGGGCTAGCTAAACCCTGGTGGTGTCACGGGTGGGGTTGGAGAGGGAGAAAAAGGAAGAAATGAAGTTGCGAAAAAGTCAAACACTGACACGTGAAATCAATAAAAAGGGTGGTATATATCGCCCCCTTGCTGCGACGAAGACACTAAATAGTCAGGCCGCTTCAAGAGTCTTGAGGGCTTGTGTGTGTGTGTGTGTGTGTGTGTGTTGATCACTTTTTAGGTGGGTTAACCCTGCACGGGTCCTAGCCCACCCCCATCCCACCCTACGTCACAGCCGAGGCCCCACTCGGGTCAGAGTGTGGGGCCAGTTCAGTGCCACTCGGAGGAGGGCGTGCCGCAAAGCTCGCGTGATGCGTGTTGCAGCAGTTGGTTAGAGACTTAGATTCAACAACACAGTTTCAAGCAGAACTGGTCGCGATAAGGGAGGCCCTCCGCGTGCTCGTGAGGCTAGTCGTAACCGGAGACATCGTCGTCCTGTGCACAGACTCGCAAAGTGCGCTAAAAGCGTTGGAAGGGGGCCCGACCCGGGTGCGGGAAGAAGTGATGCACACAATATGGGATCTCCTACACAGCGTAACGACCGAAAAGGGAGTGACACTCCACATGCAGTATGTGCCGTCCCACGTCGGGATAGACGGAAATGAGGTGGCGGACCGGCTGGCCCAGCAAGGCCAAAAGCTGCGACAGACGGAGCCCCTCACCTACAGGGGAGCGCGAGCAGCGGCCCGCAGGATGCACGACCACATGAGGCCGGGTACCCATACATTGTACTGGAAAGATGACCGCCTCACGCGCCCTCCACTCCGCAACCCGACCCTGAAGCGGCGCGGAGAGGTCCAGCTACGGAGGCTCCGAACGGGGCGCCACAGCCTGGTATGGGACTTCCTGGTGGATACGGGAAAAGAGAAAGCGCCGCCTTGTACAGCCTGTGGCGAGGCCTGTACGGTCACACACCTCTTCAACTGCCCGAAATTGAAACATGAGCAGGACAGCTTCCTACATACCACCAATCCAAGGCGGCTGTTATTCCGTCACCCGCAAGAAGTCATGCGATACCTGTCCGCCGCTGAACTACTGGGCGACGCGCCGATACACACGCTGATCAACGAGCAGAAGCCGTAGGCAACATCTCCTGGCATAAATCAAAAACCCAACAATCAATTGAACGAACCCCCCCCCCCCCCCCCACCACGGACCCCAGCCCCGCCGTGGCGCCGCAGCGCCTGACGCGGCCCGAAGTACTGGGGGCCGGGGGGGCAACCAACCGGCCCCCAATATAAGCGCCTCACAGAGGACTGAACCTCGCCTGTGTTGAGCCCTCTGAAGCGAGCCCGCTGAAGAGGGAAACCCCCACAACAAAGCAAGCAAAACAAAACTAAACAAAACAAAAACTGACAACACAGGTCGCACTAAAAAAAAAAGTCCCCGCAGCGCCCCATCCTATGGGCCTTCTTGCAGAACTCCATAGTGACGCAGAGCCCGTCGCCGTCGTTGTGGTGCTGCAGTTCATGGCAGCAGGTCTCGGCTGGCACTCGCCCCTGCACGCAGGCCGCGCACCGGGGTTTGCTGTGCCGGTCGCAAGTCAGAGTCAGAGAGTTGAAGGGAGGGTGTATTGGGTGGGGGTTGGGAACCAACGCCTGCCTAGACACACCCGTCGCTCAGCTACGGAAGCTTGACTGCACTGCGCTACACAACCTGCAGGTGTGGGACACGACTGCCTTTGCAAGCAGAAAGAGTCATGTTGGTGTTCCTGGCTGGCAGGAATACTTTCCGAAAAAAATCGAAATTTTTGGCCTTTCCTGGCCCATGTGGTCCCAAAGTGCCCAGGTTTGGACCCGAGACACACACGCGCACCTGATGAGAATCGTCTTTATGACCATGCGCCACGCTGAGCGGGCGCATGCCTCCTGATTAATTGCAACACACACACAGAGCCACACCACCCTGCAGGGCGCTGTTAACTTTTCACAGGCGTGGTTATGGACGTGTTCCTGACGGATGCGGCGACAGGCGTGACGCACGCTGTCGATATCGGGATGAACGAGAATCCCGACAGGCTGAAGCGCCAAGCACGCGAGGCGTTCCGCTACCCTGATGGTGTGGAGGAAGAGGACGTGCATCTGTCGGTGGGGGGCAAAGCGGTGTGTGACGACGAGCCTCTGTGCAGCCATGCAGGTGTCGAAGCCGGATGCGTGGTTCACGTCACCCTCTGTCCCGACCGTCACCTCGATGCGGTGCACAAGGGGGAGAAGCAACTGTGGCAGGTCCCGCTGTGGGTGACGACACGCGATGAGGTCCTTCAAGCCGTTCGGGTGTTGACGGACGAAGATGGCGTCCTGTATGAGGAGCACTGGTTCGAACATGCGCACACCACCGTGAAGGGTGATCGCGAGATCGTTCTTGCTGCAGTTCAACAAGATGGGGACTCACTCGAGTACGCAGACGACAGCCTGAAGGGTGATCGCGAGATCGTTCTTGCTGCAGTTCAACAACATGGGTCCTCACTCAACTACGCAGACGACAGCCTGAAGGGTGATCGTGAGATCGTTCTTGCTGCAGTTAAACAACATGGGTCCTCACTCAACTACGCAGACGACAGCCTGAAGGGTGATCGTGAGATCGTTCTTGCTGCAGTTCAACAAGATGGGTACTCACTCAACTACGCAGACGACAGCCTGAAGGGTGATCGTGAGATCGTTCTTGCTGCAGTTCAACAAAATGGGTACTCACTCAAGTACGCAGACGACAGCCTGAAGGGTGATCGTGAGATCGTTCTTGCTGCAGTTCAACAATATGGGCCCTCACTCAACTACGCAGACGACAGCCTGAAGGGTGATCGTGAGATCGTTCTTGCTGCAGTTCAACAAAATGGGCACTCACTCAACTCCGGGGGGTTAAAGCCGCCTGACGCCTGCACGTGGCGCCCCTGCTAATCCCCTCGCATTGCACTGCGCGGGGGGTGAACAGAGTCAGCGGTGGGGTGGTTACCTCGGTGCTGAAATGCCTTGTGCATGGAGCCGGAATAGCCGGGGTGGTGACCTGGTCTATGAAGGGGGAACCCTGAGCCCAAAGAACCGAGATCCCAAGACCTCCAATGGGGGCCGGGCGCCCCTCGTCCTGTGTCCTCCACGGCGACCCCCTGCGCGGGCTTCCGGGCCGGAGTAGCCCGCCTCCCTTCTGTCATAGACGGAGGTCAGACCACCGCAGTTGCGTCTCTGTTTCACACAGTGTAACGTACAGGTGGGAGTGGCCCTAGTACGTTCGGGACGCGTATAGGACTCGCACTACGTGGGGGGACGGGATGAAAGTCCGAAAAGGTTGGAAAAACGTAGGAGTGCATTACACACAATGTCTTCCCATGGGTAAAGACTAGCTAGTTACCCTCACTCCGCGTGGGATCCGGAAACCCTTCTTGAGCCACCGGGTCTCCTCACACTTTAGGGGGTGGCGCCCCAGGTTGCTAACCAGCGGCAGGTTTTTGCAGAGACCTAAGGGTGTCTCTTTTCCTCACCGCAGACAACCGTGTGTGGGAATCGTGTGTAGCCACTGTTTGGGTTCAGTGTCTGGGCATGCGTGGCGCTGGGCCCACTGGTCGTCACCTTTGCCGCTCGCCACGTAAAGTTGAATAAGGGCACTCACTCAACTCCGCACACGACAGCCTGAAGAAAGACCGCGAGATACTTGCTGCTGCAAGTCATCACATGTAATGGTGTGCCTACGCATCGTGTTGCGTTGAGGGATGCATCAGTGTTGCGTTGCCCTCTGCCGCTGAGAGCTGCCCGGTTCCAAGATTCTGCAGTGCTGTTGGTTGGGCAACAGGAGTCAACACTGCGGGGGTGATGGGTCGTCAGGGGAGCGGACCTGGCGACTACGGCTGGCACCTCCACGTGGTGAACCCTGGGGGCCTTTGCGAACAGACCGTTGAGGTAAGCTACGCTGCACGCTTTGGCTTAAGGTAGCGCATTGCGTGTAGGCTGGATGTATCCCTCTGGAGACCCGGTGTTTCGCTTAGGCCGCTAAGACCAGTCAGGCTGCACGCGGCGCTCATGAAGCGCGCCGCGTGGCCAGAAGAAACTGTGGGCGGCAACCGTGTTACGTGTTTTTCACCGGGGCGCGTGGGACAAGTTTACCGCACACGCGCACGTGGGACAAGTTTAACGCACACGTGGATCCCCCGGCTTTGCCTTCCTTCGCCTTCCTACTTTTAGTTCTTTTCACCACGATCTTTTGCCCGTCACCTGTTGTTCGATCAGTCGAGCCGCGACCAGGAACGCCTCTGGAATACCCTGTGGTGGTGAGTGTCCGTTCGTCCTGTTTAGACCAGCCGTTGTTCCCGTCTTCTCCTTTTTACGCCCACTGGGTTGGAGTTGATCAGTCAATCGTTCATCCGACCGCAGCATTATGCGACCGGCGCGGTGTTAACAAACGAGTGCATTAATCGTATTTTGTTGCACATTGCTTCCTTCCTTTCTACCTTTTAGCCTTTTCCCGCCAGCCCACAGAGATAGGAGCACGCTCTCCCTTTTTATTGCTGTTCTTGCTGTTAGCTTTTAGCTGGGTCCGCCCCGGCGAAGACCGGCGTCTTCTGGCCGTCTGGGGGGTCTGGCAATTGCGCTGGGCTCCCTGGATCCTCTGGATGAGTCAGTCTCAAAACAAAATCAATACGTTCTTGCTGCAGTTCAACAAGATGGGTACTCACTCAACTACGCAGACGACAGCCTGAAGGGTGATCGTGAGATCGTTCTTGCTGCAGTTCAACAAAATGGGTACTCACTCAAGTACGCAGACGACAGCCTGAAGGGTGATCGTGAGATCGTTCTTGCTGCAGTTCAACAATATGGGCCCTCACTCAACTACGCAGACGACAGCCTGAAGGGTGATCGTGATCGTGAGATCGTTCTTGCTGCAGTTCAACAAAATGGGCACTCACTCAACTCCGCACACGACAGCCTGAAGAAAGACCGCGAGATACTTGCTGCTGCAAGTCATCACATGTAATGGTGTGCCTACGCATCGTGTTGCGTTGAGGGATGCATCAGTGTTGCGTTGCCCTCTGCCGCTGAGAGCTGCCCGGTTCCAAGATTCTGCAGTGCTGTTGGTTGGGCAACAGGAGTCAACACTCTCCCCCTCTCCCCCTCTCGCGCGTCTTCCTCGTGGCGTTGTGCCCGCAGTGGCAGTCTGCTTTTTTGTCATGCACTGCGCCGTGTTCCGAGGAGACACCACAACCACACACCAGGCATACCCCCGCACACCCACAACCGCAACCCAGGCGAGAATAATGGCCATGATGCGTCTTGCCCTCCTGGCGGCGGCTGCCTCGACGGCGTCCGCAGCCACTCCCTGCTGCATGGCGCTCCCCTCGTGCCCCAGCGGGTACGAGCAGGCGTCGCTGTACAAGTGCTCGCTGCTGGACTTCTTCGCCGGGACGTGCACGGCGGAGACGCTGTGCTGCTCCACCATCGTGTGCAAGAAGAAGGCCAAGGAGACGTGCAGGTCAAACGACGACTGCGACGCAGGGTTTGCGTGCCGCTTCGACCAGGAGCATGACCCCGTGTCGGGCAACGTGAAGTGCCTGGACACGAGGTCGTGCGTGCCGCGTGTGAACGAGGGGGAGCGCTGCAACGGGTTCACCCTGCCGTGCATGACGCAGACGTGCCAGGAGGGTCTGGACTGCGAGTGCGTGGAGGCGACGTGCGACGTCCTCGGGTACTGCAGGAAGCCGAAGAGCAACACGCCTGCGCCTGCGAGCAACGCGTGCGGGAAGGATCTGCCCGAGTGCGCCACTGGCTTCGCGTGCCGGTTCGACCAGGAGGTGGTGAACGGGAACGTGAAGTGCCTGAACACGATGTCGTGCGTGCCGCGTGTGGGCGAGGGCGAGGGCTGCAACGGGTACACCCTGCCGTGCACGACGCGGACGTGCCTCGAGGGCCTGACGTGCAAGTGCGTGGAGGCGACGTGCGACGCCCCCGGGGTGTGCACGAAGCCGACGACGCTCTGAGGGTGCTCGCCAGCGGGCTAGCGTTTTCTGCTGGTCTCTGACCTTTTCTACGTTCTGCCCCCCATCCCAAACAAACCACATGACCCCCCTTCGCATCATCCTTTCTTTCATCCCCATCCCCACCCCCCCCCTCTTGGTGTGTGTGACGCCCGCGCACAACAACAACAGGTGCTGCGCCTCCGAACGGCAGAAGCGGGACGCCACGGTACGGCCATACAGGCCGCATCGGCGTCACCGCACCGCCCCCGCCTCGGGTATCGGCGGCAGCAGATGGTTTCCCGTGTATGTTGTGTGTGTGTGTGCGTACGCCTCCTTTCCGTGCGGCTCTATGTTGCGCGCTTCGTTGCCGCCATAGTAATGCCATGTTTGTTGTTCACTTTCTGCAGCACCCTTCGGCAGCTTCCAGCTTCCATCTGATCTCTCTTCTGATCTCTGTGCTCCGTCGCGCGGTGGGGGGGCGGCGCGTATGTGCTTGCAAGGCGCAGCGCCCCTCCCCCTCTGTGTCTTATTATTATGTGATTGTGTGTGTGGTGTTGTGTTATGGTGTGTGGGTGGGTGGCATCCCGTGCCGCCTCATCATACCATAGTGCTGCATTTGCATTGTGCATCGGGGGCCTTCGCTCTGTGCCACTGTGTGTCAAACTGTGTCACTTTGCAGCCAGTGTTGTGAGGCGGTTCACCATTTCTCACTTCTCTGCGTCGTCAGCTGATTGAGGGTGTGATATGAGGGTTCTATCCAACAAGGATATCAAGGCGGCACTTTCAAAGTCCTGCCAAGGACAGCGCCACGTGGGTGTGTGCTTCTGATATATGTTATGTCATCATGTGAACCCTCCCCAGCGTGTGCCAACATCCCTGACACGCTCACGAAAAGCATGACACGGAGAAAACAGGTGCCGAAACAACCTGCCGAGCACACGGGTGGTGCCACGTTGATCCACGCAGCGATCTCCCACTTCTCTGCATTTCTGAGCGAAGGCCCCCATTTGCATTGCATTGCATTGCGTCGCGGCGCACAGCCCACGCACACACGGCGGGGCGAAGTCAACCCATGATGGGACCTGGCAGCGTTCCAGTCCTCATCGATTGGAACAGCTGAGAGGGCGACAGCGCGCCCTTTGGACCGGAAGTGGCTTTGCAGAACCACCCTCTTCCGCTGCTCGCCCCCCTCCCCCCTCCGCTACTTTGCGTCTCCCTTCCCGTCCCTCCTCTTGTCTTGGTGGCCCCCACAGTTGCCCACACACCCCCCCAGCCAGGGTCGTCAGCTCCTCCCCAATGCGCCTCGCCGTGCTGCTGTGCGTTTCTTCCCTGCTGGTCGTAGCACAGGGTGCGCCAAAGCGGTCTGCCCCGCAGGACAAGATCAAGCATGTGGTGGTGCTGATGGAGGAGAACCGCTCCTTCGACCACATGTGTGGCTTCTTCGATGGGGTGGATGGCCTGACGGGGAAGGAGTACAACCTGCTCAACGTGACGGACCCTACCAGCAAGCGGTACACCGTCAACAACACCAGCCCCTACGTCGGCCCCTTCGATCCTGACCACAGCCTCCACGCCACAACCGACAAGATCTTCGGTGTGCTCGACGGCATCCAGCCAACAGGCAACGCCACGATGAGCGGATTCGCTCAGTATGAGCACTACCACAAGAAGAGGGGCGATCCTTCCTCAGTTCTCAACATGTTCACGCCTGAGAGGCTGCCTGTGCTGCACGCCCTCTACCAGGAGTTCAACCTGTTTGACAAATACTTCTGCAGTGTGCCTGGCCCCACGTGGCCCAACAGGCTGTTCCAGCTGCTCGGCTCCTCCAAGGGAGACACGAAGACCAAGACGTGGGACGAGCACTCCCTGCTGCCTCTCTACGGCGGGCGCACCATCTTCAGCCTGTTCGAAGAGGCTGGGTACGACTGGAAGTTCTACTTCGACGACGCCCCCCTTGAGCTCGCCATGGTTGAGGGCCTCGCGGAGCACCCGCTGCGATTCCACGACATGGCGCGGTTCAGGCGGGATGCGGCGGAGGGCACCCTGCCCACCTTCGCCTATATGAACCCCAGGTGGTTCGTCGACAACGCCACAGGGCTCGGGTCGAACGACCAGCACCCCGACCACGACGTGGCGCTTGGGGAGCGCCTCATCAAGGATGTGTATGAGACGCTGCGCGCCTCCCCGCAGTGGAACAACACTCTGTTCATCGTGACATACGACGAGCACGGCGGGTTCTACGACCACGTCAGCCCCCCCGCGGAGGTGCCGCCGCCGGACAACTGCAAGTCATTCCCATTCGACTTCGACTTCGACAGGTCGGGTGTGCGCATCCCGACCCTGCTGATCTCGCCTTGGGTGGAGCAGGGCCGCGTCATCCACGAGCCTGCCGGCAGGCCCGGGGGCCACTACGAGCTGACCTCTGTGATCTCAACGATGCGCGAGCTGTTCGGGCTGGGCGAGAGCCTCACGGCGCGCGACGCGTGGGCGCCTTCCTTCGCCGACGCCTTCTCCCGCGACACCCCGCGCGACTGCCCCATGACCCTGCCGGACGCGCCTCCGGTCGACCCGGGGCATCACCTCCGCGAAGCAGGGCTGCCTCTCAACGACCTTCAGAAGGACATCGTGCAGGCATTCGCACGCCTGAGGGGGGAGACGCTGCTGACGCAGCCCGAGGCCCTGCCGCAGCTGCAGGGCGAGGCGAGGGAGTGGGCAGGCCGTGTGGTGGCGGACATCCTGCACGGCAAGCACGCCTACACCCCGGAGATGAAGCAGAAGCTGCGCGAGGCGGAGCGGGAGAGGTGCTGAGGGCAAAAAGGGGGTGGATTTGCTTTGAATGTCGGCAGGCCCTGATTCCCGTGTGGTCTCTTGGTGGAAGAAAAATTATTTCCGTGTGCCCTCGTCTTGCCGCCGCGTTGTGTGTGTGGGGAGGAAGGAGGAGGACTTCCGCACAACGTGAAGCAGCAATGTTCATCCCATCTTTGAGCTGGTGGGGGCCTAAGACTGACAGGAAGCAACATCCCTTCCCCCTCCCTCCCTTGCACCATCCTCTCTCTCTCTCTCATCCCAAGCTTGACAGCGTGCCGCTGGTGTGCTGCTGCTCCAGCTCCAAGGCAATGCGTCAGCCAAAAAAAATCAAACGGCATTCTCTGCCTCTCTGTCCCTTCTTGTTTTGAACTTTCCCCGTTGTAACCCCCCCCCCCTCCTCATCACAACCGGCTTGTTTTGCGGCACATGCACAACCTCTGTCGAGCAGAGCAGAATCGGCTTCTGTGTGCCGCAGAGGGGGTCATGTTGCTGCTGCAGTGGCGCGTGCACCATCTCCTTCTCGTCCTTCGCATCCTCGCTGCTTGTTTGGCCACACTGGTTTGTTTCCTGCCTGGCGTTGCAACGATCGCCAGGTCATCGTCACCTCTGGGTGGGTGTGTATGTGTATGTGTTCAAAAAGTGTGTTTTTGTCACCTAAAACAACGTGTAGGCTCCCGAGGGCTGTCTGACTGTTGCGGGGCTTCCGGTGAATACAACGCGTGGGGGGGTTGGCGGCGGCACACACATTTTTTTGCTATAACCTGCTCAGGTCACGGTAAAAAAGACTGTTGGCAGCGCACGTATGGACACCCATACACGCACAGGTGCGCACAAACAAAAATCTTTCTTGTTTCCCACCCCGCCTGCCGTCCCCCCCCACCCAGAGAAAGTTCACGGAAACCGAAAATTAGACACCCTCCGGAAAGTCACACCAACCAAAGAGCCAGCGGCAACGTATTCTTTCTAACACCACTCGATACTCTTCATCGGGACGAAGGTCTCGATCGGTTACATAGCGGGTTCGGTTCTCGCGTTGTGTGCCTCTAGGAGACTCCGCGAACGCCAGCACGCTAACCCAAGCCACAATACGTTACATAGTGTTAGTCCGTCCAGTCACTCGGGTGTGTCGCGTCCTCCAGGTCCTGCAGTTCAGAAATCCTGAGAAGCAAAATGAGGCAGTGCCCCTTCACTGGGGTCTGACCTGGACACGGCCCCACGTCGTTCAAAATACGCATCGTGAAAAGCTTTGAAAAATCGTGCCCAACCCAGTTGCTGCGCACCCAACGCGAGTCGGCTGTCGAACGCACCCCCCCTGATGCGTCTCGCATGTGTGTGTGTGTGTGCAGTGCAGGTAAAAAAGAACCGCCAGGGAGAGAGAGAGAAAGGCGTTGCACGACTGGGCCCTGCCCAATGTGACCTCGCAACGGTTGAATGCCAGTGCACACCCCCTCCCTTACTCACCCCAAGCCCTGTGGTTTGGCACACTCAGTGCAGGAGATCTTGCTCTCGGGTGCCCTGGGTGGTTTGTTTAAAGCTGGCCCTACCCCCCCTTGTCTCCGTCGCGATACGGCACCACTGGTGTGTCGCTGTTTGGCATTGTCGGCGCCACGCTCAGCCCGCTTCCTCCAACCTCCGTTCCCAGCTGCTTGCTGACCACAAGTAGTCGCCTGTCACTTTGACAATTGCAACCCGAGCGCCTGTTGACGCACGAAGTCCATCCGGTGGAAGGCAGCTTCCATTTTCGTAGTTGTGGGGCGTGTGGCAGGCGGAAGACCGTGGAGAACTGCATCCCACAGCTTTTTGTGATTATTGTAAAAAACCGCTATTTGATGCTTTACATCCTCGTAACAGGCGTATAACTCATCCACATCACCATGGTCTAGACGATGTTCCTTATAATCGTACACCACACCTGCGGCCTTGAGTTCAAGATCATCTGCCTGTAAATCTGCCTTGGTCTTCTCCACTTTTTTCACCTCTTGGGATTGAGGTTTGACGGGCTTTGATGCCGTTTTACGGTGTTGGACGACCTTCTTCTCTGTCTTAGATTTCGGTTCCCGGCGAGGTGACGCCTGTTGACGCACGAAGTCCGTCCGGTGGAACGGCACAATCTCACTTGTAGTCTGAGGTTTTCATACAGGCGGTGCTCCTCTGAGACCGTAATCGACCGGACGTAGGCGCCAGACTGGGTATCCGCAATACCAAGGGACAGACGGACACGGGCGTTGCGGCCCCGGAGGCTGTTCCGCGCGAACCAGACAACAGCCCGAGTCGGCCGAGAAATAGACTTGGGTCCGGCGAAGCCAATATTGTTGTGATACCACCAGACCATTGCCACAGGGCTGCACACACCCTCGTTATTGGGTGAAGGGGCGGTCGACTCCTGCACACCTGACCTTGCCTTTCCCTGCTTTGCTACCCCCTACCCCCCCACCCGCTCTCAATGGTCTCGCTCGGCACGGAGGTGTACGATGGCGAGCGCAACGCCCGCGGGCAGCGGCACGGCGAGGGGATGGCACGCTGGGAGAACGGCGACGTCTACTCAGGGCAGTGGGCCAATGGGTTCCCACACGGGCTGGGGAAGTTCCGCTTCGCGTCTGGCGATGAGTACCTCGGGGCGGTGCGGTGGGGGCGGCGGTGCGGCAAGGGGACATACTGGTATGGCGACGGGGGTGTCTACTCGGGGGAGTTCGTCGACGACCACGAGGATGGCACGGGCAAGCGGGTGTGGCCCAACGGGGATGTGTACACGGGTGCCTGGCGGCGGGGGTACATCGACGGGCGGGGCCAGGTCACCTTCACCACACGCGAGCAGTACACCGGGTGGTTCAGCATGTCGCGGCGCGAGGGGCGCGGCACCCTCACACGCCCCGACGGGTCGCGGTACGTCGGGATGTGGGGCAACGGGGAGCGGTCCGGGCAGGGCACGCTGTTCCTCCCAGACGGGAGCGGGTACCACGGGCTCTGGGAGCACGACAGGATGCACGGCGAGGGCACGTGGTACTGCACCACGGCAGGGAAGCTGCATGCGGGCTCCTGGGGCCGCGGCGCCCTGAGGTGCGAGAGTGTGGAGGCTGAGAACGGCGAAGAGCTTGTCTCGCCCACGCTGGTGCCCATGAACCAGGGGGTGCGGCTGCCGCAGGACACGGTGTACACACAGACGCTGCCCCTGCAGGCATACTGGTGGGCACCGGAGGTGGTGGCGTGCGCACACCTTGCAGACCCGCATTGGGTGGAGCAGGGGGACGACGGGTGGAGCGAGGGAGACGGACTCCTGGAGGGCGAGGAGCCGAAGTACCTCGTGGCCCGCAACGTGTATGAGAGGTCGTGCAAGCTGCACAGCACCCGTGTGAACAGGCAGCTGCATGCCGTGCTGCCGGAGGGCATCAACACCCATGAGGTCCGCACGCTGGATGCGTCGGCCACGTACCTCGGGGACCGTGGGACAGCCGCGCTGATCGACTTGCTGTCGCACTGCCCGAATGTTTCGTCCGTCAACCTGCAGGACCAGAACCTGAAACCCGCAAGCATACGGCATCTGTGCCAGGCCATCGAGGTGCATCCCTGCATCAAGAGTGTGGACCTGAGCCGGAACTTTATCGCCCACCCCGAGGGGAAGTTACTGGCACGGCTGTGCTCGTCGGTGTCGCACATCGAAGACGTGCACCTGGAAGGCACGTTGCTCAACGCGGGTGTGGTGGGGCAGATCAACCAGCGCCTCGCCATCAACCGGAGGATCAACTCCAAGCGAGTCATCTCGGGGGTCATACAATAACCAGCATGAGCATCAAGCAGAGGCTTTGCCAAGCCCAGCTGCCTTGCCGTGGATACACTATACCACAAGAGCGAAAGTCTCCCCCACCCCTGTCCCCGCCCACTAACCCCCCCTTGGCAACTGCACTTTCCTCGGCGCAGCCCGAAGATCATCCTTTTGGAGACGTGCCGGGAACACGCAACACCACACATCATCACACAGGAGCCCTTGGCAGGGGAGGGCTGCACTGCGTGCAGCCCACAACAGGCAGCAGCCCTGCTGCTTGATATGGACTCCCCGAGCCAGGAGGTGTCGTACCTGCAGGAGCAGGTGCACTACCACCGCGACAGGGCCGACGGCGCGTTCCTCCTGCTGGAGCAGGTATGAGGCTGCTGCTCAGCGACCCCCCACCACCACCCAGGCCGGCCTCCGCCGTAGCACCCATACCCACACCCTCACACCCACCCCACCACGCCACAGGAGAAGAAGCGCTATGAGGGCATTATCGAGAAGCTGCAGTACGAGGTGCGCTCGCTGAAGCGGGAGAACGGCTACCAGCGGGACGCACTTGACCGCGTGCTGTGGGGTGACCGCCCGGAGCCGCCGGCACAGCCCAAGGCTGAGGCAGTGGAGGCAGTGGGTGCTGCTGGCACTGGGGACGCCACCGACAACGGAGACGACACACGGGAAGACGAAGCTGTCGAAGAAGCGTCTTCGGAGGACGAGTGGGGCGACTGGGGCAGCGACCAGGGCGAGCCCCTCACAGTCGAGCAGCAGGCGCTGGTGCTGGCCGACCAGCAGAAGTGTGCTGCGGAACATGCGGAGCAGCGGCGGCGCGACGACGAGCGCCACGCGGAGCTGATGCTCGAGGCAGACGCAGTGGTGCGCGAGCTGCGCGAGGAGGAGGAGCGCGAGAAGCGGGCGCTCGAGGTGTCGCACCTGATGAACACCGCAGAGCCCGACGACGAGGAGCCGTGCGAGGGCCTGCCCAAGGTGCGCCTCAGGGTGTCCGAGCCCGAGTCGCGTCCCCGCCCTGCAGGTTTCCTGCAGCGGGTGGGCGACGCGGCGCAGCCGAGCGCAGGGGACTGCTCTGCGATGGTCGTGAAGTCACACGGCGTGATGCACCCGGCAGCCATCCCTGTCACCGCCCCGCAGGCAGTCGCCCCACGCCGCCCAGCGACATACGCTGAGGACAAGCGAGTATGCCTTCAGTGCCTGGTACATCTGGGGGCCCTGCTTGGGCACAGCTCTGCTATGCCTTGCCATGCCTGCAGAGCAGAGAGGGTTGCCTTGGCAGTGCTGCTCTTCATGCTTCTTCCCACTGCCCCACCCCTCACCTTCACACCACCCACAGCGCAAAGACCCTGAGGTGCGCGAGGAGAGTGACGACGAGGCGAAGCGTGGGCCTGCCTTCCCCAAGAGGGAGGAGGCGGTGGAGCCCAACAAGCCCAACACCGTGCAGTGCAGCGCGTGCAACATGAGCCTGCTTCCGTGGGTGTCGCGGTGCACGTCGTGCGGGGCTCTGATTGCGGGCGGGCAGGTTGAGCTTGCTGAGGACCACACCGACCCGCAGCAGGGCGACGACGCCAGCGACGCGTCGGACTCACCCGGCGCAACGGAGGACGCCGTGCCCGATGCGGGGGAGCCCTTTGTCGCGCCCGCCCCTCTGGAGTCGGGTGTCGACTTCGCGTCTCTGCTGCGCAAGAGCGACGCGGTGGAGCAGAAGGCCAACCCACAGGTGCAGCGCTTCCGCAAGCACTACACCCGGTCCACCCAGGGCCTGAGCGCGAAGGGTGCGACTGGCGCCATGAAGCTTGCCTGAGCCAACCGGCGACACCCGCAACTAGCTTCGCGAGCTGCGTACTGTGGGTATTGCCTGCCTTCCGATGGGGCCGATGCGGAAGAGGCGCGTGTCTGGCACACCAGCCACACCCGGTTGCGGCTGTTCGGATGAACGAATCGATGGCTGCTGGCCATCTGGTGGGGCCTGCCACAGGATGCCACGGGCTGCCATCCTCTTCTCATAGCGGTGTCTTAGGTTTGCTGGTGGGGGTTTTTGCGGGTTGTTCAGGCGACTCTTGCGCCCAATCCCCAAACCCCTCGAACCCGGCTCCACAGGCTGGTGTCCTGCATATTTCTGCTGCGGGCCTGCCTGCTGCGGGCGACAGCGCGCAAGACAGCGGGGCGATGTTTTTTGCCCCCCACCCCCACCCCCCCACTCCGCCGCTGCTTCGACGTCGATTCGCCACGCTTTCTCATCGTATTCCCCCACCCCCTGGTGCCTTAGCACGGCTGGTTGTGGGACCCACCACCCCCGCCACTTTGCGGGGATGCTGTGGCACCCAAAGGCCTTGCCCCCAACAAGGCACAAGGCGTCTGCTCAGTCGAGACCATCTCTAGCTATTGCGCCCTTCGCTCTTAGACGCAGTAAAGTGAAAAGAAATCCCCCCCCAGAGAAGCTCCCTCGTTATCCTTCCCCACCCCCACCCCACCCCGCCTCTTCTTTCGCATCGAATTCACGCGAACCGTGGCATTCGGCTTTGCTTCTCCCCCCAGGGGGTTCCCCCGACCGCCTCCTGCCTCCTGCCTCCTGTCTCTCCCTGCCCTGCAGAGCCAGAGGGTGGTGCGTTGGCTGCGTCAGCCAGCAGAGTGGCGTTTGGAAGCATATAGAAGTCCTCCCCGTTTTGGGAGTGTGTTTCCCCGCCCACGCCCCCATTTCAATGTCGAGCGCGTTCAGGCTGAGAGGGAGGGCCCGCAGCTTTGCTTTGTTTCATATCGGCTTGAGAGAGCAGGCACAGCTCCCTGCCCCTTTCTTGCCTGAAAACCAACGCGGGGTTTGTTATAGCCAGCGTCCGCCCCTCTGGACTGCCCCTACCCTACCCTACCCTACCCACACCTCTACACCTCGACACCACCTCCGCAGCCTCTCTCTCTCTGGGGGTTGAGGGTTGGGGCTGCCTCCAAATGAGCGCCACTGCACGGGAGCTGCAGGCCAGCGGCGTCATCGTGAATGCGAGGCTCCAGAGCGACATCGAGCGCGAGGTGCTCGGGCGGGATGCAGGGGGTGGCGGGTGGCAGCGGCAAGCCGAGGCTGCGGTGTCCAGCGCCGCGCAGCGGCTGGAGCACTACCGCAACGAGCTGATGTACACCGAGGGCGCCATCGCCTCCTCGGAAGCTGAGGTTGTGCGGCTCGAGGCGCAGCTGCAGGATGTGCAGGAGTCTGAGGCAGCGGCTGACATCGAGTCGAACCTGCAGTGCATGCGGAGGCTGTTGGCGCAGAACCAAAGCATTCGGCAGGACACCGAGGTGCAGATTCGGCGCCAGGCCAAGGAGCTCCAGATGGCACAGCAGCGCATGAACAACGGACCCGTGTCTGTTGACGCACCCAAGCAGCGTGCTGTCGCTGCAGGCGAGCAGACGCCCTTCGAGGCGAACAACAGCAGCCAGAGGGTGGGTGACGTGGTGCGGGTGCGGCGTGTCCCCCCTGCTGCAGCCTCGGCTGCACCGGCCCCGGTGGGTGGTTCCCACCACCACCACCACGGCAGCCACAGCAACCAGGCGGCACTGCAGCCCCCTGCTGCGGCAGCGGGTATCGGGTCGGGCGTGTCCGATGCACCGGGCGACGACGAGTCTGTGATGTGCAGCGACGATGCTCAGAGCGAGATGTGCGACGTGGAGTCTGTGATGGACGAGGAGGAGGGGGTGGATGTGGTGGCAGCGCCTGCGGCCCCCGCGGCAGCGCCCCGGGCCAGGCAGAGGGGTGGCGGTGCGAAGGCTGCGGCTGCGGAAGAATCTGATTCGAGCAGCTCGTCGTCGTCGTCGTCGTCGTCCTCATCATCATCATCATCCTCGTCGTCCTCCAGCGCGCCTGCGGCGCGGAAGCCCACAAAGGCGCCCAAAAAGGCGAAGAAGCGCAAGCCAGTCGGGGCGACACGCGTGGGAGGCGACGGTGATTCGATTGACTTCAGTATGAGCTCCGACGGTGAAGATGGCAACGTGACCCCCACCAAGCAGAAGATGGGGCGCAGCGCAGCGACGCCGCAGAAGACGCCGGCACCTGACGCCACGGAGGAGACGCAGATCGTCAACAACACGCTGTGCCAGGAGATCAACGAGGTGGCACGGCATATGATGGCCACGTCGCACGGCGAGACGATGATGGTCACCGATGACGGCACGGTTGCAGGTTTCAAGCGACGGCTGGCGTTGTACAACCGGTCTTTGAAGGCGACACGGGCTGCGAAGAAGACACGCGACACCCTGCTGGAGAGGGCCGACAAGGGCGACGTGGAGGAGGAGGAGGACCCGCTGGACCTGTCCCCCGACGAGGAGAAGAAGGATGTTTCGCGGGACAGCGACAGCGACGCCATCGAAGACGACGAGGAGGTTGTGTTCGAAAACCACAGCGAGAAGAGGCAGCACCACAAGCGGCTGCGCCTGGCGGCATCCCTGTGGGACGCGCTGTTTAAATACCAGCAGACTGCGGTGAAGTGGATGTGGGAGCTGCACATCCAGCAGGTGGGCGGGGTTCTCGGTGACGAGATGGGCCTTGGGAAGACCGTGCAGGTCGCGTCGTTCATCGCTGGGCTGCATCGCAGCGAACTGCTGAAGGGCGCGGTGCTGGTGGTGTGCCCCGTGACCCTGATGAGCCAGTGGGTTCGTGAGTTCCACAAGTGGGCCCCACGGCTGCGCATCGTCGCCCTCCACTCCACAGGCACGTGGGAGGGCGGGGACCGCAAGTCGCTGCTGAAGAGTGTCGACGACGAGAACACCGTGATCCTCACGACATACCACGCGGTGCGCGAAGAGGTCGCCATCCTCACCGACCCTGCCATCATCAAGTTCCACTACGTCGTGCTGGATGAGGGGCACACCATCCGGAACCCGTCGTCGCTTGCGGCGAAGGCTGTGAAGCAGTTCCCAACCCCCCACCGCCTCGTCCTGACGGGGAGCCCCCTGCAGAACAAGCTGTCCGAGCTGTGGGCCCTGTTCGACTTCGCCTACCCTGGGAAGCTGGGCGACCTGAACACCTTCATGCGTGCCTTCGAAATCCCCATCAACACGGGCGGCTTCCAGTTCGCAAACCCGCAGCAGATCGCAACAGCATACGCCTGCTGCGTCAAGCTCCGCGACCTGACAGCGCCATACCTCCTGCGGCGCATCAAGAAGGACGTGCTCCAGCTGCCGGAGAAGACGGAGCAGGTGCTGTTCTGCCGGCTGGCCCTCCCACAGGTGGTGGCCTACACGCAGTACCTCAAGACTGCAGAGATGCAGGAGCTCTTCCGTGCCGCGGAGCGGCGTCGCGCCATCCAGGTTCGCAAGGAGGGTGGGTACACACGCGGCGAGGAGACCTACCGCCACGCAGCCCTGAACGACGATCAGGACGACAGGACGCTGAAGGGCCCCCTTGGGCAGGCGACGGAGAAGTCTGACGGCCAGACGCGGCAGCTCAAAGCGATCCAGACGCTGCGGCGGATCTGCAACCACCCGCAGCTCTTCAAGAATGAGGACGAGAATGGGCAGCCCATGCCTTTTGAGGTGAACGCCGCAGGCAAGATGAAGGTGGTGCACAGCCTGCTGCCCAAGTGGAAGGCGGAGGGGCACAAGGTGCTGCTCTTCTCGCAGTCCCTCGCGATGCTGGACATCATGGAGCTCTACATGAAGGAGCACGGCCACCGCTACATCCGCCTCGACGGCAAGACACCCCCGCAGCGGCGCATCCCGCTGGTGGACTCCTTCAACCGCACGGATGAGATCTTCGCTGCGATCCTCACCCCCAAGGTGGGTGGGCTGGGCGTCAACCTGACAGGCGCCAACAGGGTGATTATCTACGACCCCGACTGGAACCCTGTGACAGACATCCAGGCTCGCGAGAGGGCGTGGCGTATCGGGCAGAAGAAGGAGGTGGTGATCTACAGGCTGGTGACGGTGGGCACCATCGAGGAGAAGATCTACCAGCGCCAGGTGTTCAAGTCGCACCTCACGGACAGGGTGCTGACGGACCCCAAGGTGAAGAAGCTGTTCGACTCCAACGACCTGAAGGGGCTCTACACCCTCAGCAGCGAGTACCGCGACTCCTATAAGGAGTACCGCAGGGTGGAGGAGCGGGTGAAGCGCGAGAGGGAGCAGCTGCGGGAGGTCTCGCCCACGCGTGAGAACTTCGACTCGTGGGTCGACACGCCGGCGGATGACCGCCTGAAGCAGTTCGTCAGCAAGGCCATCTCGGCTGACGTCGGGGATGTGATCGCGAGGGAGGAGGAGGTGGTGGAGACGGCGTGGGGGTACCGCCCTGTCGGGGAGGAGCGGGAGGAGGAGCCGTCGAAGTCGCGCAGCGCGTCGCCGTCGCCGATGCCGACGCCGTCGGATCCGTCGAAGCGGGGGGCCATGTTTGCGTCGGCCGCGATGGCTTCTGTGAAGCCTAGTGCCCGCACCACAGGTGCCACGCAGGCAGCGGATAACGTCGACATGATGAAGGATGTGATTGACGGCAACACCGTGAAGTTTGCCCTGTCGTACGACCGCGTGATGGAGGGTGGCAATGTCGGCGGTCTGAACGCGGAGGCGAAGCGCGCCTCAGACCTCGCAGAGCAGGAGCTGAAGAAGAGCGGAAACCGGATGCGGCTGCAGGGCGCCCTGTCAGGCTTCGACTTCAAACCCAACTCGCAGGCGGCGAAGCGCAAGCGCGAGGCAGAGGAGAACGTCTCCGCCCGCCGCACCGACCGCCACACAGAGCTGAAGCGGCAGAGGGACGAGGCACGTGCACGGCAGGAGAGGCGCGACCTGCGTGCCCTCGAGAGGGAGGCCACGCAGCAGGCTGAGGTGGTTGAGGATGTGACATTCGTGGGGTCCTACAAGCCCCCCGACCCGCGCAGGATGCTGCCGAAGGGGGTCGAGCCGCCTGCACCACCGAAGGTGGTCGACCCTGCCGACGAGCTGTACGCACGCCGCACAGGGCGTGTCGCATCCGGGCGGCTCGTGTCCAGCGACAGCAGGGCTGTGCCGGTTTCCCTGACGACCCAGGCTCCGCCATCCCAGCCCACCCAGATGCCTGCACAGACGCAGCCCCGCGTGTCCCTCGCAGACAGGGACGTGTCGATGGAGGACAAGCTCAAGGTATGGCACCTGCGGGCAGGCTTGCTCTGCTCCGCACACCACACCACCACACCCTTCGCCTTCGCCACGCCGCCCGACTTCCGTCGGGCATGCGTCATGCCTTTCTCGGCGCCGCGCCTGTCGCGCGCCTCGTGTGAACTGTGAACTGAGCAGAGGAGGTGGCCCTGCTGAGGGGGGGCGGCAGTTGGGCTGCTGCCCCATTTGGTGGTCGCACTGGCCATCGCGCTTCAAAAAAAAAGGCGCCTTTTTCACGTGTCGTGTGCAACCTTGTCTCTCTCGCAGCTGTACATAGGGGACAGGCAGCTCACGACACAGGACATCCTCGACATGTTCAGCGGGCAGGTGGGCCCTGCCCCTGGTCAGGTATGCTGCCCGCCTCCGCTGACCCGGACACATTGTGGCCCTGGCAGCCAGGGGGTCAGGGTTAGGTAGGTCGGCCTTCTGGGTTGTTTCCTTCCCTCACACTCTCCATGCCGCCACCCCCCCCTCGCTAGATTTCGAGTGCTGATTTCAAGCGGCACCTGACGCACATCGCCGTGTTTGACAAGGCAACGAACAGGTGGCGCCTCCGCAAGATCCCCCGCTACTAGACACGGGTGGGGTGATCAGCCAAAACCAGGGGATGGGTGTGTGTGTGTGGGGTGTGGCCCGACTTTCTATAGACTCCCACAGGCGCGCCCCTCCCCACCCCCATCCCCCCGGTTCCACTTGCTTTTTTTATTGGCCTCGCCGGCCGACCCAGCCCTAACATTTGTCGAGTGATGCGCGCACCTCGGCCTGTGTGCCCCTTCTCCGGGATCCCTTTCCCAAACCCCAAAGCCTCCCCTTGCCGGTATTTGCTGGCTTATTGTCACTGTCGCTGGGCATCCTTGGTTTGGAGCCCAGTCTGTCCTGGTGCCTCGCCCCTTAGAGTGTTGATTTGCTATTTACTGCCCTGTCGCAGCTTTTTTTTTTGCTTCATGGGTCATCGCCGCACAAAAGATAGTTGGGGGAATAAAATCGTGTCCGTCGCACCACAAGCCTGGTCGTCCTGTAGGGTCCTGGAGGACATCAGGCGGTTTGGTTGGTTGTTGACACCCAAAAACAAAATGTTCAGAAAGAGCCAATTGGACCCAACCTGTACCTTGTCGTCTATTTACGTGTAACTCTCAGCTTCGGTAGTGATGTTGACTCCGGAGCCCCAAGTGCGGACAGCCAAAAAAAACAGTTTTCTGCATGCGTCGTCGTGATAAAAGCCCCTCCCCCAACCCCACCACACCCACACCCACACCCCCCCCTCCCCTCCCCACCAATCTGTCTGCATGTGGAGCGGCTGCTCCTGAAGGTTGCATTCCCCCCCACTCTGCTACCCGATTGCTACCCCGCGCGCGATACCCCCCCCCCCCCCTAGGCATACTTGTCCCCCCATATGGGGAACCCCCTAAATCTGGGGGAAATATGGGGGGTCTCAAAACCCCGCCCCCATATGGGGAAAAAGGCTGAAAATATGGGGAAACCCCGGTAAAATATGGGGGAATATGGGGGAAATACGGGGCCCATATGGGGGGATATGGGGGTATTCGTGCTGCAACGGGAGAACATCAAACCACTCAGGCACAGACACACACGAAGTGCGCGTCGAAACCGGCCTCATGCCTTGTTGGGGATCCTCCAGGAGTCCGATCCTGGGGAGGTGCGCGCTCGTTCAGGTGTGGCCAGGTCTGGCCCCCCCTGGAAGATCCCCCAGGTGGTCACTCTCACACTCGCTGTCCTCCTCCTCTGGTGTGTTTGCGATTGCGAACTGCCCCCTGGGGTCCTTAATTAGACAAGGGAATTCACAAGCAGTGCATTCTGGGGTGTCAGGCGCTTCCGCCGCTTTTGACCGCTCCGAGCGCCGAAAAGTCGGAGTCGACGCTCGTCACCAGGCAGCTTGACATGTTCAAGCTGCATCTGCCGGGTGGAATGAGACCTGTGAAGGCTAGTACAAGGACTGGCTGCAGGACGCAACTGTTCTGCCAGCAAAGACAGGACTACTGGACAGCATGCTCTGATGACCGCTACTCAGACTTGAAGAAAGTGGCGGTCGGCACTCTCACAGCACCTTTTGTGGTCTGACTCGAGCACTTCAGCCGGGCGTTTCCTCTCTGCAGAAAGCGACGAGGTGAGATGGCTCTGCAAGGTGCTAGACGTCCCCTGTCAGTGGCTGACTTCACACCCTGTGAAAAGCAGAACGAAGAGAACTGTTTGCTGACTGCTTCCACCTGAGGAACCCCTGGGTTTTCCCCCATATGGGGGAAATATGGGGGGAACAGGACTTGAAAAACCCCCCATATTCCCCCCATATTTTCCCCATATTTTTGGCCTTCCCCATATGGGGGTACAAGTATGCCTAGGGGGTCATAAGCCCCCCTAAAAACGTACAAATACCAAAAATTTCAACATACCATCAGAACCGCCCTAATACCTGATCTGACCCGAAAATCCGACCCATACCCCCCCGGAAACCGTCTGGAGCCCACTTGTGACACCTGATGCGCACTTTTGTGATGATTTTTTGGGGTCCTAAAAAATGTACCTCAGTTTCGTACCTTGCCTTTGTACCTGAACCACTCCCGACCGCAATATTTCGTTCTTTGCCTTTTCTGCGGTGGTTCCGGCTCAGGTGGCACGATGTTGCCTCCCCAGTGCCTCGGCAAGGTCTTTCTTGTACCTGATTGGTGGGAATGTTGTGTTGTTGCGCCAGCTGAATGAGTTCAGCCACCTTCTGGGTGTAGTACACCACGCAGTCTCAACAGCACGTATGAGAGTGTACCATGTGAGGACTCAACAAAGTCATTGGATAGGCATCTGCCTGCCGACTCAACCCCCACAGTGCGACCGCAAGATCGTCAGGGATGTCTCAACACCAGGGGAATACTCTCCCCTGGCGTTGTACAACCCTACTCTTAATCCTCGGGTCCTCTCCTGGAGGCGGTGGTGGCGGGCCCGCAACGCTTCGTACTTCCGGTACGGACTGGGGTAGTCTGCCCGGCTGACCCGCTCATCGCTTCCTAGATCATCTGCTGCTCTGGAGCTGCCATCACTCACTGCCCACATCAGTTGGTGTAGGGGTAGGAGCAGGAGGAGTGGGAGGAGTAGGAGTGCAGGTGACATCTTTCTTGGCCAGCAAGGAACGCCGCTTTTCGCACGTGCGTGCAGTTGATGCACCACTGCATATATCTGTCGTCACCACGTCCCACTCGCTCTCCTATGTACCCAGCCCGACGGAGCGCCCGAAATAATGTCGCCTCACGGATGTCGTGTGCCGTTTTCTTCTGACGCAGGTCTGCCACAACGCTCTCTGCCGGGACCCCGCACATCTCCCGTTTGGCGAGCGTCTTTCGAGCAAGGTACCCCTCTGCAGCAGCATCTGACACCTCTGCGAGGCCCTAGGCACACGGCATGTGTTGCTCGGCGTGCTGGGTGAGCGTAGTGATACCCTTTCCTTGCAAAGAACGAAATACTGCGGTCGGGAGTGGTTCAGGTACAAAGGCAAGGTACGAAACTGAGGTACATTTTTTAGGACCCCAAAAAATCATCACAAAAGTGCGCATCAGGTGTCACAAGTGGGCTCCAGACGGTTTCCGGGGGGGTATGGGTCGGATTTTCGGGTCAGATCAGGTATTAGGGCGGTTCTGATGGTATGTTGAAAAATGTGGTTTTGTACGGGCTTACACGGTGGGATCTTGTAAATTTTACATGTATAACTACAAGTATATACATGTATTATACATGTATAATACTTGCATGTCAACTATTATACATGTATAATACATGTATATGCCTGAAATATACATGTAAAATACATGTATATCAAGTAAAAATACAAGTATAATACTTGCATGTCAACTATTATACTTGTATTTTTACTTGATATACATGTATTTTACATGTATATTTCAGGCATTTACATGTATTTTACATGTATAATACTTGTCATGCAAGTATTATACATGTAAAATACTTGCATGACAAGTAAAATACTTGCATGCAAGTAAAATACATGTATTTTACTTGCATGCAAGTATTTTACTTGTCATGCAAGTATTATACATGTATTTTACTTGTCATTCAAGTATTTTACATGTATAATACTTGCATGACAAGTATTATACATGTAAAATACATGTAAATGCCTGAAATATACATGCAAAAATACATGTATATCAAGTAAAAATACAAGTATAATAGTTGACATGCAAGTATTATACTTGTATTTTTACTTGATATACATGTATTTTACATGTATATTTCAGGCATATACATGTATTATACATGTATAATAGTTGACATGCAAGTATTATACATGTATAATACATGTATATACCGTATACGTAAATATTATGGAACGTAAATATTATGGAACGGGCCCATTTTTGGCCGGTCCGTTCCATAATATTTACGTTCCAAAATATTTACAGGGCCAGTTGGGGACTCGGTGGTGAGGACGGCTTGCGTCAGGAATCGCGCGAAAAGTGCACGAGTAGGTCCCGTCAGGGACTCTGTATGCCGTCCGATCCCCTGGTCCAAGTCCCCGAGTCGCAGAAAGCCCTGTAAATATTATGGAACGAAAAAAATCTGGAACGCCAACCCACCAGCGTTCCAAAATATTTACGTTCCATAATATTTACGTTCCATAATATTTACGTTCCAAAATATTTACGTATACGGTACTTGTAGTTATACATGTAAAATTTACAAGATCCCACCGTGTATGACCCCCCCTACCCCCCCCCCCCCCATGTCACCCCCCATCCATTTGCGACACCCTTGCCTCCCCCCTTCCTTCGGTCGCATGATCCGCGTGTTCTCAATGTGCTGAGCATCCCAAATCAAGCAGTGCCATGCCCCCGGGGGATGTGCGATGGGCGGTGGGTGGTCCCCCCATATTGTTGATTTGATTCGATTCGTTGATTCCTCATCCACTCTGGGAGGCAGCCCCCTCTTTGCTGGGTTCCGTTGTTTATTGATTTTTTTGGCGTTTCTTCTACCTTTTTGCCAAATATACAAAACATTTTTTATCTCCCTAAAATAATGTTCTCTCATCAAAATAGCCTGCGGCCCTGCAAGATAAGAAGATTATTTAATCCTCCACCAGCACAACGTTGAAAACGTTCAGTGGATTTTTCGAACCCCATAAAGTTAGATTATTTGACGGTAAAATAATATTGACTCTCCTTCACGCAAGTTCCTTACAAGCTGTTAAGAAAAGCTGGCATTATTGCGCCACAGGCGAAGTCACCTAAAATAAAAGTAGCGCAAAGTAAAGCAATGTCTTTATGCAGGTCGAAACAATCTAAATTACTTTACTGTAAACATATGCGTGCTATGGGGGGCCCTCGCTACCAGTCACAGCTCGTCACAGCTCGTCAGCCAGTGAGGGGGGGCAGGCTGTTGCTCACTTTCTCTCACTCAGTCACATCTGGTAGCGAAGGCCCCCATGGGGACCCTGCAGTAAAATAATCTTCACATTTTTTTACTGTCAACAAATCCACATTTCTTAACACCCGTCAGAGCAATACGCAATCCCCGCTTCCCCGTACACCGAAGGCCGTCTGTGCATCATGCCCAAGACAAAGAAGCTGACGGATGAGGAGCTCTGCCGCGACTTGCTTCCAGCCAAATCTCATGCGGTCTACATGAAGACGTGGGCAAAAATGAAGCTGGAGAGCGGCCTGACACGGAACAGCGCTGTCGCGGAGAGGCATCTCGTGGCATTTTTTCAGCGGCAGAAAGCCGAAGGCAAGCGCGCATCGACCCTCTGGTCGCTGTTCAGCCACCTGAATGCCGTGCACCAGGTGGTGTTCAGCACCAAGATCCAGCGGGAGTACCCCCGGGTGCTGCAGCAGCTCAAGGCATATGAGCGCGAGGACGCTGCGCCGAAGCAGTCTGCCAGCTTCACCGAGGAGCAGGTCGACGAGTACGCACACCTTGAATCTGGGTGTGCGTACGACTTGGTCCGCAAGGCCCTGTTCGGAGTCATGTACTTCGGCGGGCTGCGCGCGACCGAGGCGAAGCAGCTGCTCCGTTCGAACGTGCAGTTCCTCCCGTGCGGAAGCGTGCAAATCGGCTACGAGCACGCCAAGCAACGCAACCCCAACATGCGCTCGGCATCGTTCCTCATTCCACCAGGCGAGTTCGCGCAGACCATGCAGGACTACCTCACCGCAAGGGCAGGCTGTGCGAACCCATCTCTGTGGGTGACGGGGGTCAAGGGCAACATGACTTTCAAAGACGTGCCGCTTGGCATTCACCAGCTGTACGGGATGCCCGCACATGCCGCCACCCGCCTCGGCCTCCACGAACCGTTCCGGTACACAGGCCACGCGGTCCGCCGGACCACCGCACAGATCCTGGCAGATCACGGGGCAACCTCGTCCGTCATGATGCGGCACATGGGGTGGAGGACAGCAACGATGGTGAACACGTATGCGGTGAACTCCAACACTCAGAGGCAGCTGGTCTCCTCCCTGTTGTCGCAGGGAGTGAGCCAGGCACCCCTTCCGGGCTCTGCTGATGATGAGTGAGCCTTGCCTGGGTGGAGGTGGGCGGAGGGTTGAGATGATCAATCAGAGTCTGAGAGCAAACAAGGCAAAAGTGCAAGTCAGATTGCGCCCCTGCCCCCCCCCCCGCTCCCAACCAATTCTACATTCTACTCCTTACCTCCCGCTCCCGCGCTCCCCCGCCCGGTCACAAACACACACACACACACCTAGATCACGCATATTATTTTACGGTCAAATAATCTAACTTTATGGGGTTCGAAAAATCCACTGAACGTTTTCAACGTTGTGCTGGTGGAGGATTAAATAATCTTCTTATCTTGCAGGGCCGCAGGCTATTTTGATGAGAGAACATTATTTTAGGGAGATAAAACGACCTATTGCACAAAAAATAATCTTCACATTATTTTACGCGGAGGGGGGCCTGCTACTACATAAAGTAATCACACCTCAACTCGCTTCGCTCGTTAAGGTGACTTCCACATGTCGCCTCGCTTCGCTCGGCAACATGACTTCAATTTTACGCTCGCTTCGCTCGCGTAAAATAATGTTACTTTATGTAGCAGGCCCCCCTCCGCGTAAAATAATGTGAAGATTATTTCAGTACAATAAATAGTTATTTTTGGCAAAAAATCATGGTTTGACAGAATTCTTTAAGAATTCGTAAGAATTCGTAAGAATTCTTAAGAATTCTTACTTTTTGGGGGCCTTCGCTACCAGATGTGACTGAGTGAGAGAAAGTGAGCAACAGCCTGCCCCCCCTCACTGGCTGACGAGCTGTGACGAGCTGTGACTGGTAGCGAGGGCCCCCTTTCAATTCTTAAAAATTCTTGAATTCTTGGAAATTCTTACCAAGGGGGCCCTCGCTACCAGTCACAGCTCGTCACAGCTCGTCAGCCAGTGAGGGGGGGCAGGCTGTTGCTCACTTTCTCTCACTCAGTCACATCTGGTAGCGAAGGCCCCCCAAGAATTCTTAAGAATTCTTAAGAATTTCCAAGAATTTCCAAGAATTCTTAGGAATTCTTGAAAGGGGCACGCACGAGGTCCCTTTGACAGCATACGGATGTACGTTCTTATTGGGAGGTTTTCTGAGGGAGAAGGTGAAAATCACAAAATGACCCCCTCCAGGGCCTTCTTCCAGGGAAAATAGTCACAAAAATGGCCTCAAACCTGTTTCTGGCCAGCTGGGACAGCCATCCATCGCTGCATTTCCGCCTTCTTGGGAGACTGGCTACCGGCTGGCTACCCAGCAACACACCGGGCACATCCAGTCCTTGTCCTCCATCCCCTTGACGAACTCCTCGTTACAGGAGGAGGGAACAAAGGTATCGAGGCACGAAACCGCCGCGCGGTGTCCGCACGAACGACAGTTGAGGCATCCTTCTCTCTCGTGCTCAGCATCACACTCCGGGAACACACACTTCGCGACCTCCGGAGCGCAGAGGCTCAGCGAATCCCACTCAATCTCCTTCGCCTTGAAGAGAGAGCGGGTAGACATACTGCGCACAAGCGGTAGTTTTTTGCCCAAACAAGCTTGCTTGTCACAGCGAAAGAGTCAGTGGGAGCGTACCCGCGCGCAGTGTGTTTTGAGTGAGCAACACAAAACCACTTTTATCACAGCAACGCCCTTCACAGGGGCCACAACACACTGCCGCTCGTGCGCACAAACAAGGGGGCGGTTTCCTACGAGAGGGCCGCTCGTGCGCACAAACAAAACCCGGACTCTTTTGTTTGTGCGCTGGTTCGTTACCTGTGGGGTACATGGGTGAACACATGCGCTGCCAACAGTCTTCTTTGCTAGAGACCAGGAGCCTGGTTAGCGCAAAAAAGGCAGCCATCGATCAGCAACTGCCTTTGCAGTTTGAGGAAACCCTCAACCTACCTGAAGAGCACGCTTGTTCGGCACATAAAGCCAGGGATGGAAACTCTACCAACACAGTGTTAGCGAGCGTGGGCATCTTTGTGTGCGATTGAAGCACATGATAATGTGCGTGAACAAGTAGCTCCACTGTTACGGTCTGAGTCTGGGAGCCCTTTCTCGTGGGTGACGTATTGCAAGGAGGGTGGAGGTGTCCATTGGCGCCACCAATATCTCGCCGTTGGGCAAAATCCACGACCTGTTGGAGGCGAGCCCCTTGAGTATACTGGTGTCTCCCATCCCGTCCCAGGACGCCCCAGGCTCAGTCTGGGTGCCGGTACGGAATCTGATCCTGCACCCTCTCGGCACAACCAGGGGGAGGACATTGTGCCCAGGTCATTTCCTCCCAGATTACGCCAGTGAAGATCCACCGGAGGCAGGTTTGAACAATTTTGAATGAGTTTTGCCATGCTCTCAGCAGCCCCACGTGAGAAGGTCCTGTTCTGGGTTATTCTGGCTGCACGTGGTAGGTTGGCAGATCTGGACGATTCACTTCCTTCCTCCTATTCCTTCTGCGGTATCCACTTTCCTGCCGGTTCTCGTGCGTCCTGTGCCTTCTTCATCATTGCTGCAGCTGAGGTGAATATATGCATGCCTTTCTCCCGATTGGAGAACAGAAGGACCACGTCTGTGTGGGGATGCTGTAGGCCATGCAGTAGATGATGCATTTGGTCCTTGTGAAGTGGTCTTTCGCAGACTGCTGTTCGAGACCAGCTCGCATACACCGGCCGTGCGGAGGGGTACACTTCCCGGATCCCCTTTTAGGTGCGGCAGTCGAGCTGCCACACGACAGGAACGCTGAAGTCGCTATCGTCCTGCGTGCCCTGGGGCGCAGATGCGGGTGATTTCGTTGCTTGCTACATCATGTATGCATAGAGCGCCCTCTGGGGACCTTCAGGAAGTTCGCCCAGGGTGCTCAGTGCCTGCACGACGGACTCCAGCCGATCGAGTGGGGGTATAATGGGAGATAGTTCGAGAGGGGGTTGGTATCCCGAAAAGCGGGGGTGGCAATCCCCTTTCCGCGGTCTCGAGACAGAGACGGATCAACTGTGTCTGGCCGATCAGGTGCAATCGACTGAATAGTCTTTCATCTTCGACGGATGTATGAGTCAACGTGGATGCCAAGATACACAGCCTCTGGAACGTTGGGTAGTCCTTTCCACAGTCACGAACAGGGAAGTCGAGCAGGACATCGGGAGAGGAGTCGCATGTCTTCCGACACAGAGTGACCATGACGCCCGTTCAGGATCAGCCATTATTCGAGAAGAATGGCCGTCTCCTGCACGGTGGACGCAAGCGGTGGTCGGGTAACCCTTGTCGGGAGTCTCGCCTCCCCCGAGCGGGAGTTTTTGGTGCTAGCGGGAGTCCATTTCCCCCCTACTTTAGGCTAAAGACTCCCACTCCCAGGGGGCCCTCGCTACCAGTCACAGCTCGTCACAGCTCGTCAGCCAGTGAGGGGGGGCAGGCTGTTGCTCACTTTCTCTCACTCAGTCACATCTGGTAGCGAAGGCCCCCCCAGACTAATATAGAATACCAGCCGTACGAAAATTCTGCGTACGCGTACGCAGCGCGGTTTTCAGAAAGTGCGTACGGCATACGCGTACGCGGACCGTACGGCCGTACGCTGCCACCACTGCACTAGGGTGGCTGGAGTCCACCGTGTGTGCTACATTTTGCCGCACGGACGCGCCGTCCTTGCACGCGTGCGCCGTACGCACTTCTGGAAAACACGATGCGTGCGCCACCACTGCAAACCCAGCATCCTCTCCGGCACGGCGGAGGGGTTCCGGATCCGGGGGGATTGCTTCCCCTTTCGTCGGAGCAGCTGTGCAATTTGAATTGCCCACCGGTGCATCCAACTACACTGGCCGAAGCCGGGTTTTCAGGATCTGAGCCGCACCGGGTGGAAGTTAGCCCCTGGAGCCCCCGATGACTGAAAAACTTGCCCATCCTCCCCTCAGAAACGCCTCAGGAGTTTTCAGGAATTTTCAGGAGTTTCAGGAATTCTTAAGAATTCTTAAGAATTTTCAAGAATTTTAAGAATTCTTAAGAATTCTTGAAAATTCTTAAGAATTCCCGAATTCTTACGAAAAAAGAGCTTTTTCTCTTAAGAATTCTGTCAAACCATGAAAAAAAAAGAAGAAGTAAATGAAAAGGGAAAAAGAGACAACACAAATGGCAACAGGAAGAGTTCGGGAGGGCTCTTTGCCCTCTCCCTCTCCCATGCCACAACCTGCCACGGGATATGCAGGCCGTTGCTTGCGACCGTTTCCTGTTCGGGGGGAGGGGGGGGGTTTTTTTTTGTGATCGCTTCTCCATCTGTTTTCCGAAGCCACCTCCACAGGCGAAACATACAGGCGATGTGTGTGTAACAGCCCGAAGCACCTGCGACGGGTATGCACCTGACCCTCTGTGCTCCTCCCGTGGGGTGTTCTTCGCAAACCCTCTTGGCCGTCAGCCTGCCTTGGACGACTCTGTCTTCCCGCCCGAGGCAGGCTGACGGGCAGGAGGGAAAAAAAACAATAATGTGTGCCCCAGCAACTCCTGCAGGCAGCACAGGGGAGGGGGGGGGCAATGGAGGGGAGAATGGGTGTTGGTGGTGAGTTGGGATGCGGCACGGGATTTCGCGATGCCCCTCTCCTCCTCCTCCTCCCCCCCAAAAAAAATATCAAAAAAAATATCCGGGACAACCCCCCTCGCTCTCTCTCTCTCTCTTCTCCCTCCTCCCGAGTTTTGGTCCTTTCCCCACCAAACCTTCGTGAGAGAAACGCCCCCCCCCCCCCGCGACTGTTTTTGCTTTCTTCATCTTTCTTGGCGGAGCTGGCTACCCACCCTCGCACCACCCCCCCCCACACGCCCCACACACCCCCCCCCTGGCCGTTGTGAATTGCATTGGCTTGGGAGGGACACGGGTCCGGGCTGTGCAGGCGGGATGTGTGTGTGTGTGTGCCCTCCCCACCCCCACCCCGCCCCCGCCCCCTCTGATCACCGACACCCCTCCCATCGCCTAGCAGGAGGGGATGGGGCGGTATGCCTCCAAAGCGACCTGCGTCGGCGTCTCCAGTGAGGAAGGCTGGTGCGAAGAAGCCTTCGGCAAAGCCGGCTGCCGCTGGGCGCGCCGCGTCCACCTCACCCACTGCTAAGAAGAGCGCGAAGAAGGGCGGGGCGAAGCCGGCTGCGAAGGCATCGTCTCCGAAAAAGGCAGCCCCAAAGAAGCTGCCGCAGCCGCCTCCCCCGCCAGAGCCGTTCCGGCTGCAGCTCATCGGGGATGAATGGGCCCCCGAGGAGAAGATCTTCATCACCGTGCAGCAGAACCTTCCCCTCGCGTCCTCCACCCCGTCGCTGGAGCGTGCCCTGCAGGTGGCATCCCTTGTCGGGCTCACCTTCCACAAGGCATCCAAGTCTGACCAGAGCAAGCCTGGCCCCACCCGGGTTCACCTCGATAGGCCTCTGGAGGACTGCAAGGTGACCGGGGAGGGAGTGGTGTACGTTCGCATCGACAGATCCAATGAGGTGCCCATCTTCCTGATGCGGTCCGAAGGGAGCTACGGCACGTTCGACCCCACCAGGCGTGTCTACGTGCCCCTGCACAGCCCTATCGGGGAGAAGCTCCCCGACATGCACCGCAAGCTGGGCATCGCGCCTGCGGAGGCGAAGGACTACATCCCGCTGTGGGCGCAGGGCATCCCCGACACGACAGGGCTGCACCCCACTAAGATCGGGGTGGCTCTGAAGAAGACCCCAGCGCAGCTGTCACTGCGGGGAGGCGTGGTTATATGGTTTATGAAGCCTGGGGAGCCGGGGGCGCCCAGCATCGGGGAGCGTGCTGCGCAGGTCCCGCTGCCGCAGCCGATCCCGGCGCTGCTGCGGGAGCCCTCCCCGGGGGCGAAGCGGCTCATCGAAGACGGGGAGGCGTTTGACGCTGCCTCGCGTTGGCGGCTCGGGCAGTACCGCGTGGAGAAGGAGATATACTTCGACGAGCACGACACGCCTGTCGACCCCCCGTCCCCCCAGCTGGTGCAGAAGCTCCAGGAGGCGTGGTCCCACGTGTCGCCAGCCCGTGCGCGGCACGAGGAAGAAGCGAGGCGCGTGGCTGCGGCGCACGGCGAGGCAGGGCTGTTCCCCCAGGAGGCCCCTGTGCCGAAGGACAAGCGGCGGACCCCCTCGGCGCCCAGGCCCAGGGGGTGGCGGGCCAGCCCGCCCGCCAGGCAGGTGCTGGCCTACCTCGACCAGCGGAACAACCCCGACAGGGTGAAGCCGGGTGAGGTGGAGGAGCACCTGGGGTATCCGGAGGCACCAGCCTCCTTCGCCTGGCTGGGGGACGACCCGCGCAACGTGCTGAGCGACGCGCCAGGCTCCCGGGGGTACGCCAGGGCGTTCCGGCGCGAGGGGGACCGCAGCCTGCTGAACGACCCCGCCGTGTTGGACCGCCTGTGGGAGACCCGGAAGCGGCAGGTCTGGGAGGAGGTGGGGGACAACGTGCGGCAGGTCCGCCTCGAGGGGACGGTGCCCCTCGGCACTGCTGTGGTGGTTGCCGCCTTGGCCCTCGCGGCGGAGATGACGCGCCGCATGTGGTGGGCGCCGCCGCCGGAGAAGCAGATCAACATCGAGGGCATCAAATGCGCCGACGCCGCCACCCCACGCTTCCACGCAGCGGTGACGCGGCGGCGGCGGGTGCTGCGCAAGGTGCTGGAGGAGGCGGGGCAGCGGAGGCTGCTGGCTGATGAGATCCGCGACCTGCTCGCCCTGCTGGCGCACCCGCCACGCGAGAGCCTGCTGCACCTGCCGGAGGAGGAGTACCCCAACCAGCGGGTGCTGGGGCAGCTGCGGGAGCTGCAGCAGGCGTTCACCCTGATCAGCACGATGCCCACCTGCATGGGGATGCTGGAGGAGAAGACGCGCCTCAAGATCACCTACTTCCTGGAGCACCCGCTGCGGGAGGCGCGGCGCTACCGCGAGGTGTGGGAGGCGGAGGAGCGGGCCGACGCGGCGAAGATCCTGCAGCTGGAGCGCGAGCTGTTCTCCAGCCCCGAGGGGGGGGAGGGGTCGCTGCGGTCGCCGTCGGCGTCGCCGCCGCCGCCGGGTGGGTCGGGGCGGTGGCCGCACGCGCTGCCGCCGCCGCCGCTGCAGCCGTCGCCCACCCCGCTGCGTGTGGAGCCGCTTGCGAGCAGCAGCCCTCCGCGCCGCCCTGTGGCGGAGGAGGTGCCAGGTGCAGGTGAGGCGCTGCGGCCCGGCTCGCTGCTGAACAGTGTGGCGGGTGTGGCGCGGTCTGCCGGCAGGGCGGGCGGCGTGGGTGCTGCGGGGCAGGGCGGGGCGGGGTCGATGCTGTGCGGGACAGGCGTGCCTGCTTCGCCGCCGCGGCAGCCCGAGCCAAAGGCCTCACCCAGGCAGGCCAAGGCGTCGCCGAAAGGGCGCAGCAGCCCCCAGACTCCTCCGTCGCCTCGCCCACAGGCGCCACCCTCGCCTGCCAGCCCGCCGCTGCGGCCGGACGTGCTGCCGCTGCGGTCTGAGAACAGGGAGGCGAAGCGGAACAAGAATGTGTCGCTGTACTCCGCGTCGACGCAATACCGCGGCCCCATCAAGGACGCTGCCCTGAGCGAGCCTGCGACCCTAACCCTGAGCAGCAGGCCTGCAACCTACAGGGGGGAGTCACCGTCGCAGCCGCGCCCCTCCCTCACAAGGCGGAACAGCGACCTGGATCTGCTGGGCAGGGGACGCAACCCGTCCCTGGTGCCGCGGTCCCGCGAGAAGGGGGAGTCGGTGGGTGCCCACCTGTCCCTGCAGGAGCGCCTCCTGCCGCCTACCATCGGGGTGGACGAGGCCTCGCTGTGGTGTGCCTTTGAGTGCTTCTATGGGCTGCACGCCCCAGGTGAGATGTGGCGGGCGTCGTCGCTGGTGTCGACCGTGCTTGCGAACTGCACGCTGTCCTCTCTCGCGGGGCACCGCAGTGCGGTGTTGGGAGAGATGTGTCGGAAGTACGGCCAGCCCGAGGGGGCATGGGTGTCCGACGTGTGGCCGCCGCCCGGAGTGGTGCGGCACATCCTGCACAGCTTCTACAAAGCGTATGACCCCGTCAACGTGGAGAAGGCTGACGAGCTTGCGCGGAATCTGTCCCAAGGCGACGAACGCTTCACGGAGCTGCAGTTCCTTCTGGAGAGTCTCTGCGACAGGTGGGCTGTAAATGGGGCGTGCTTCGAAGACTGGCGTGGTGTGTACCCGACTTGCCTGCAGCTTGCCCACCGTTGAGCTGATGGGCCAGTGCCCTCCTCTCGGGCTTTGTGTTATGTGGTGCTGGGTTGGGTCCTCTGAGGACCCGGCGGAAGCTGTTTTACGTTTCCCTTGTTCCTTGCACCACGTGTGTATTCTTCCCAGTATTTCTATCTCGGATGGGCTTCTGTGCCCGAGCCTGCAAAGTCTGTTCTTGTGGATACAGTTGTTGTGTGTCAGGGCAGTGCGGCCCGTTGTATCGCTTCACCCCGACAGGTGAAACTGTTATGGTTGTTCTTTCCTTCTCATTCCAAAAAAGTAAGACGCGCTCCGATGATGGTTTGGCCGTACCATATTCCAGCCATGAGTCCCTGGGGGAACGTTACGACCAAAACGGCATGCTGTCACGGTCAGTCGAGGCTGCGCGTTGCCCACGCACCGGAGACCCCACCCACCCAACCCAAGACCTTCCTCTGCCAAGATAAGAAGCTGCAGCACAAACAAGGCCACGCACTCGGCTCTTATCATTCGTCACAACACACACGCCCCTCCAGATTTGACACTTACGTCCACCCGCCACCATGCCTGCCGTGAACATCCCTGTGTTGCTGCTCATTGTTGCAGCGTCGGTCCTCTCGACAGTCGCCTCGCTTGGAGGGGGCTTGGTGCTGTACTTCCAGAGCCTGTCGTCGCTGGAAAAGATCGTCAGCGAGACCAGCGAGAGCGAGGTGGCGGGGCTGCGGGGCAAGATCCTGGGTGTGCTCGCCGACACGAGGTCGAACTCCGTGATGAACATGCACAGCTCCCTGCTGTACGCTGCAAGCACCAACGACTCGCGGCAGTGGATGCGGGACCAGGAGGTGAAGGGCTTTGCCTCCGTGCGCGGCAAGGGGCTGTACTCCGATACGACAATCCTAGTCCCGCACACCGACAGAGACGGGGTCATGCGTGACCCCAGCTTCATGCTCTCCATCCAGTGGGGCGACCCACTGCGGGACGGCACCACGCGGTATTACACCTCTGGCTACGGGGGCCACATGGCCTCCACCAACTTCATTGTCAACGGCAGCAACGTTAAGTCCATCGCCCAAGCCAACGAGCTGAGCGACGGCGGCGTCCGTGGTGCCCCCGTCTTCTCCATGAACGTTGCATACCACACGCGCTCCCTCGGGACCTGGAAGCCGGGCGACCTCAACCCGCCCGCTGGGTTTGAGCGTGCAGCCCCGCCATTTGTTGTGTCGCGCTGGCGCGAGGCGATGCTCTGGTTCGCCTCTGCGGACAGACACATCTACGTCTACGGAAGCTTCGACGCGGTGCTCGCACCGCCCCCGCCGCCCCACCCGTGGAGTGGCTACAGGGCGATCTTCAAGATCACGCAGTTCCTCTACTCCACGTGGGACGAGCCCCTCCGTGAGTACGCCCTGCGCGCCGAGCCTGGGACACACGTTGTGGTGTACGACAGCGTGAAGAACGTAGTCTTCGCCTCCACACAGGGGGGTGACCGCGTGAGCCAAGACTGCAGCCGGAGTGACATCTTCCTCGGGATGTCGAAGTCGCCGTGTGCCTTCCGCCTCGCGAACCTCACCGCCACCCTGCGCGATGGTGCCTTGTCCATGTTGGGCGAGCCGAGGGGCAAGCTGCTGACGAAGGAGCTTGACGGGGTGGACCACTTCGTCCGGTGCAGGGGGATGTGAACGACGCGTTGGTTCTCCTGATCGCCTTCACAGCCACGGTGCTGGCATTCGACCTCGTCATCGCCTTTGCAGAGGTCACGCTTGTCGCCCTCCCCCTGCGGGTCCTGGAGAAGGCCATCGCCCACGCAGGCGCCATGGCCACAGAGGAGGCCTACGAGGTGCTGGAGACCTACGGCACACGTGTCCTGATGGTGGGCGAGATCCGCAGCCTCCTCGCAGGGATGACGTTGACGACAGCAAAGCTGCAGGCCTTCCGTGCCTACCTGCCCTCCGCCATCCTGGACCAGCTGCAGGAGGGGGCAGGCGACGCGCAGGACCCCCAGGTGCCCCCGCCGGGTGCAGGGGACGGTGACGAGCCAGAGGTCACTATCGTGTTCACCGACATCCGCGCCTCGACGTCGCTCTGGGAGGCTGCACCGTCAGCGATGAAGAAGGCGATCCGCATCCACAACACTGTCCTGCGCCGTTGCATCGCCACCCACCAGGGCTACGAGGTGAAGACGATCGGGGACGCATTCATGGTTGCTTTCGGAGACCCGGTTCGCGGGATGGAGTTCGGCCTCGACGTGCAGCGGATGCTGTTCGCAGCTGACTGGCCGGAGGAGATACTCGAGCTGGGGATTTGCAAGCGGAGCACACTCTGGGGTGGCCTCACGGTGCGCATCGGGGTCAACCACGGCCCCGTCACGGTGGAGGTGAACCAGCTGAGTGCACGTGCAGACTACTTCGGCCACACTGTGAATGTTGCGGCTCGTCTGGAAGCGGCGTGCAAACCGGGTGGGGTGACCGTCCCCGAGGCCGTGTGGGGGCAGGTGGCGAGCAAGGTGGAGGACGCCTCGCCCGGACTTGCGGAAGCTGCTAAAATGAAAGGTGTCAGCGAGCCTGTTATGATTCTAAGCGTCCTCCCTGGCGCTCTGAGCGGGAGGCGTCAGAACCCCCTGGTGGAGCCGACCGTAAGTGGCAAGCGCTCCAACGGCACCGCATCGGTGGTGTCAGTGTCCAGCAAGGCCCCACAGTCCGTCGCTGTGGCGATGCAGATGAAGCGCACGGACGGCACCATCGGGATGCTGAGCATGCGCAGCGGTGTCGACAACAGCCAAAGCCTGGACATCAACATGGGCCTGGGCATTATCCTCCCCATCCTCGACCAGAGCCGCGGGTTGTTGGTGACGCTGATCGGGAAGCACCTGCTCGTGGGGTGGAACATCTCCCGCCAGACCCGCGCACATGTCGCCAACTCTCTGCGATTTGCACAGAGGGTCTTGCAGTTGTGGGAGTCCCACGTTACCTTCGTCCTGGCCACAGGCCCCGTCCACCACGGGGATGTGGGGACGAGCAACCAGCGCTTTGTCACTGCTGCAGGCGACACTGTCGAGCACTGTCTCACTGTCTGGCGCCTGGCACGTGATCAGGGCGTTCCGTTCCTCTTTACCGTCTCAAACCAAGAACAGGATGTATATGTAACCCACCTTGACCGCCTGGAGATGTTGTGCCCCAGCAAAATTAACGCGCCGGATGGACTGTCGCTGTACGAATATGTGAACGATGAATGAAATGCAACCGATGTAGTACCACTCTGGCCCTGAGTCAGTCTGGGATTCTCAGCGGAATGCCGTATGCACATTTTGTGTCACTTGCGATGCTGTCTTGGAGGGGGTTTGATGCGAGCTTGCTGATTACTCGTCAGATCAATCAGGACATTATTCTGTTCACACCCCGGATTGTTGACCGAAACGAGCCGTTTTTGTGCCTCGCCCCAGGTGCGGCTTGTATTGTCAGGCCATTCGGTCGGTCGGGATGATAACCCGCTCAAGAGTGGTACTCAAGTGGTCCGCCTCGGGCCTCCGGTCTTGATGTGCCACCCTCATTTGTCACTGGTTTTGTGTATCTTCTTCAAGTTCTTGATATTCTGCTTTGGTCGGAAGCGCAACCTTCACTACTACGGGTGACGTGCAACGAGCGAAACCACCAAGTATCGCGCCGCCCTAATCACGCACTGCCTTCTGGAGTGTGTCGATTAGCCTCAACCAGATGGGAGGTTATACGAGCAGCCTGAAGCGCTCACACCCTGTCTTGCTCATTTCCACCTTTCTTGTGCGTTTGTTTCTTTTGTGGGCCCTGACGAGACCCGAGGTGAGACCCGTTCCGTGCCTCGGCTCTGGCGCAGGTGGGCGAGCCTCCACGCTGCCCCCCACAGAGGAGTGTTTGTCGTTGTATTTGTTCTCATCCCAACACTGCTTTTCAGCCCCAAAACCGTTGGACTCAAAAGTGAAACGGGTGCCCTGCTCTGTGCCCCCGTTTTTTCTGAGTGTGCTACTTTTCGTCCGGTTTTGTGATGCAGCTCTTCCCACGTTGTTTGCCTCCACCCGCCACCTCCCAGTGAGAGGAGGCGACCCAGACAGCATCCGTGAAACGCCACCCGAACAAGACCCCAAGGAGTACCAAGGGGTCACTTTGAAAGTCGGGGTGGTCTGGTCATGCAGGAGTTGTCATTATCCCTTCTCAACAGCGACGGTGAAATGAAACAGGTCGTCACAGCTCCAGAATGAACCGTGTTTCCACACAGGTTCCGTGCCTTCCGCGTGAGCCGGGTCAGAATGTCACAGCGAAAACGAAAGGCGCGACGGTTAAAAGCGTGGAGGTCTTGAGAATGCAGATGGCCCCGTTGACGACCACCACCCCCCAGTCTCAATGCAGCTGTGCATGAGATTGGCCACAGTCTTGGTCTGGCACAAACTGGTGCAGGCGAGCGGTTCATTTGGCGACCTGCGGGCGCCTATTTCCCTGAAGGCGACCCCCAAGAGGGGGGGGCCGCTGGACGACCGCATTCTCAAGGAGTTGAAGATATTGCGGCGGCTACAGCACCTCAACCTGACGTATGATGCTAAGGTGCAGGTGATCGCGACGAGGTCCATGCCCTCGACGACATATGGGATCCACGTAGCGAGGCCCCTGGTGGGGAGCATACAGTCGCTGCACAGAGGGGTGCTGAGGGCGCTGTGGGGATCGCGGCGCACGAGCGCGGCGCAGGAGCTGGCTCTGGTGCTGCTGGCCCCCCAGCACCGAGTGGACCGCACGTCATATTCGGCATACCCGAGGGTGTTGTTGGCGTTCAACACCGTCATCAACACAGACAGCACGGGGCGGATGGGCGACTTGGTGAAGGAGGTGTGGCGGTCACGCCAGAACCCCCCCCGGGCGGGTCAGCCAAAGACGCCGGGGCCGATGGGGCTACTGTGGGAAGACGTGATATATGTCACCCCCCTCCCGATTTTTGCACCTGTGGGGGTGGCATATACACGGGGGGTGGTAGGCAAACGCTTTTTTTGGGGGGTTTTCAAAAACCCAAAATTCTGGGCAATTCTTGCAGTGGGTGGCCGAATACAAGGGGGGGGGTCTTGTATTCGGCGGTCCGTAAATTTTCCCAATTGGGATTTGTGTGAGAGACTGCCAGACGCTGACACGATCAACGTGGCTGAGTACACCGGACTCCTGAGGTGTCTTCAGCGGTTAGTTCACGGGCACCGCGAGGGACAGCAGTCTGGTGATTAGTCAAGGCGCCGGAGCTCAACCCGCTCCGCGACAAGGCAGTGTCGCTGCTGGGCCGACTGTGGTGGGGTGGGAGTGCTCCTCCTCCGCGGCGATGCCGCACAGACGCTGCCCCTCCGCTCCTCCGCTCGAATGGTGCAGCGGTCCTCTCTGAGACAGGCGTAGACCTCACCTGCGCATCCCTGCGCCCACTGGGGGCAGGGGGCAACAGCTCCTCCGAGGCAACCGACGCAGCATCCCGTCCCAGGCCTGGCGATTGCCCCGAAGACCCCAGCAACTCTTCTGCAGATCCTATGTTTCCGGTGCATCTGTCCCACCTCGCACCCTTTCTGGAGCTTCCCGGTGAATCCCTCCGGGAGCCGGTGACGCCGTTGCTGGCAGACTGTGTGTCGACATGAGGGCGAGACACACGAGCTAGATCGCCCAACTCCTCCCCCCTGCACCCTAGCTTTTCCCAGGAGGGATTGGGTACAGCCTCTCCTCCCGCGTTGCTTCCTGCCAGCCCTGGGCCTGTGTGACTTGTATGCATCCAGCCAGCTGCAGTGGATGTCCAGTAATCTCCGATATTTTCCTGCAGCTGCTACGCGAGGACACCTGAAGTATCACAAAAGCTCTGTATTGTTTCAGTGGCCAGTCAGGTTTGTAGTGGGAGCGTCGCCCCCACCACAAACCTGACTGGCCCACCTGCCCAGGACCCACCAGTCAGATATGACCGGTCATATATGACCGACCCCCCCTCCGGTCATATATGACCGGCACGTTGTTCGGACCCCTTTTTTTTGGTCATATATGACCGGTTTTTTTCTTAGCGGGAGCACTGTTCTTTTCTCATCTGTGTGTGTCGCAGAGCAGCCGCACATCACAGCCACGGCAGACACAGCATTGCAAATATAAAGTAGGTCGGCAGGTGGCTGCACCTCTCCAACTGAAGGGTGTGCCGCCGTCGTCAACACAACGAAGAAAAACCGGGTGCTAGCTCCAAAGTCCAAAAGCCCATCTGCTTGAAGTCATACAGTAGATCTGCGTCGGATCTCCCGCCGGTGCGCCGTGTGTGTGTGTGTGTTACCCCACCCCCCAAGGGGTGGGGTAAAGATGTCAACCTCCTCCGCGCGATGAAAGCATGGCTCGCCGCCTTACGTTGGACTAACAGTGGCCAGATTAGCAATATCGAGCTGGCGATAGACTTCGAGATTTTCTCCGGGATTGACGTCGCGGACCCTGCGACAACCCCGGCCCTCAAACGCGGCCAAATATTCGGCAAACTTCTGACCAAGCTTCGCGGGACCTGTACCAAACTCAAGCTCCCCGAGCCCCTCCCGCCACGCGCGGACCGCGTTGGCTGCCTCCGCACCGTGGGGGCCAGATTCGGTTACGGTGGACTTTCCCGACGGCCAATCCTTTCCAGAGACGAGCACACTTCTGCGGTGCTTGAGCAACAACTGAGCAAGTCTGTGCCCGGCGCATCCGGAAGCAACTGGGCTGCTGATGTTTTCCCGACATACCTAGGGTACCCCGGGAGAATGTCACCCCCCCCGAGGGCCCAAGCCCGGGGGGGGGTGACATTCTTCCATGGCACACCGTATATAGGGTGTTGTGGGCGACGTGGCGTGGTGTCTGGTGACCTGTGGTGAGTGTGGCGACATGTGGCGACATGCGGTGACGCCCAAGGTGGCAGCGTGATCAATAGTGCCAGGCTGGCGAGCACTTGGGGCTGGGGGTCGGGTGATTCTGCTGGCAGAAAGTGCCCAATATGCTCCGGAAACTCAACTCACTCCCAGGTGGTGGTATGCCCCCGACGATGCCGTTTTTAGCGACCAATTTTTTGGGACAGAACTTGTACCTGAGGCTATTAGTGCGGTCTGCTTACTTCCGCTGTTGCCCTTTGTATCACCCCCAGGGACTGCCAGCGGCGCCGGATGGCCCTCAGGAGGAGGTCCTCCGTCCGTAGTTCTGGTACAGGAACTGCATCCTGCATAACGCCTTGCTCATCGACGAGAGCAATCAGATCTGGTTTCCTCTTCCTTTGAGAGACTGGCCCGTATCTCAACTGTAGATTCCGTCGACCCCGTCATTCCAGTCATTTGTGGCTCCCAATCAGCCTCAAATTTGACAATGCAGACATGCCTGAGCACTTCCCGTTCAACTGACCATTCTATTATTGACATTCAACTGACATTTCCCTACGTGTAACCGCCTCAAAACGGCATGTAACCGCCTAAAAACGCTATGTCCAGTACAGTCAAAGGGCAAAAACACGAAAAAACGCATTTGGCGAGGGTGGACAGGGTCTCAGACCCCCCCAGGACCATATGGGACCCATTTTGGGGTCTAGTGGCCCTTCTGAGGACAATAATTTTTGTTGCATCGACCCCAGCCTGACGGTCCACCCTCTAATGGTGGTGTGTGCGTGTGTTGTGTGCACGTGCGTTTGTGTGTTCGTGCCGATATGTGACAGCGTGTGTGTGGCGACAAAGCTTCAATGCGGCGCCAGCCCTGCATGGGCCAATCACCCCCGCACATCGTTCAGAGGATTCCCCATACGACACGGCACCCCCCTCTTCGGGTTGTGAGGGACACAGGAGGCTCGTTTGCCCAGTAAATGCGGGAAACGCAGGCTTCGCACAGCAACGTCACCCAGCACCCCCAGTGAAAAACCCCCCTCTTCCCGAAAGGCAAGTACCGTTGGAGAATGTCACCCCCCCATCATATAGGCCTACCCTTGGAGAATGTCACCCCCCCCCTGGAGGCTGGGGGGGGTGACATTCCCCAGGGTCACCCAGGGGGTGACATTCTCCCGGGGTACCCTAGGTATGACAAGAATATCCGTACCGGCAGAGCAGCGCTCTGGAATACGAGTGCTGCTAAGCGCTCGCGCCCACGCTCCCCCCAAAAGGCCTCCTCGCGCTATACAGGTAAGGGGCAGGTGTGCAGCACCCACCATAAGCCACTGTGCGCATCATGCCGGACCGGGCCTAAACCCGCCCCCCTTACGAAGTCCTGCAAGACACACCATGGTGCTGACGATGGCCTCCCCGCTGCTGCCTGCAGGAAACACCTGCTCACACCCTGCGGATCCTGCACCGACCCGATGCTCTGCTGCGAGGCAGGCCACCACCGTCGCCCACCGTCGAGAGATGAGAAGAGGGGCCGCCGCCCCCCCCCCCCCCCCCCCCCCCCTAGGGGGGGTCAAATGCCACCCTTTTACGTGGACAAACACGATTTTTCAAAAAACCGGCGCAGAGGCCCCAAAGCCCCCGTAAACCCTCCAAACCCCCCCAGATCGGTCCGGAAACCCATCGAACCCCACTTTTCCACCATTCCGGGCACCTCAGGTGCCCGAATTGGGGTACCTAAATTTTGTGCCACCGTTTGGTACCGGACAGTGCCACTGTGTGGGAGGTTGGAAAAGAAAATGCCCCAACACACCACATCTGAGGGTTGCAATGCATGTTGCTTGCCAACCACGTCATCCGGTGGGTGTCAGGCGCTATGTAGGTGGCATTAGCCAGGTCTTCGATGAGTTCTGGCTTGTATATGTACCTCCCTGCCACCATGCACCGGGAGGCTGCCTGTAGGTACGGAACAAGTCCAGATGGTCGTGTGATTCCTGTGCAGCAGTGCTCCACAACCGGGATGTGTTGACAACGACTGTTGCAACACGAGCTGTACATTCCGGGAACACACGAAGTGCGCTGTCGTGGTACCCATTGTGCCAGAATTGGTAGTTGCTGCGGTCTACTTTGCCTGGCCCAAGAGCACTGGTACTGAACGGCGCAATATGTGTGGCGAGGTGAATGCAACGGAAGGGCGCAAAGTCAATACAGCTCTCGGATGGCGGGTGGTGGTGCCACTAGTGTGTGACGTTCACTCGAGGATACAACGCATCACAATGAATCAGCAACCGTGGACCGAGTACAATACGCTCTCTGTGGCTGGTGTGGGGGACAAAGGCAGTGCCTGTGCCGCAGGCAGGGAGGTACATATACAAGCCAGAACACATCGAAGACCTGGCTCATGCCACCTACATAGCGCCTGACACCCACCGGATGACGTGGTTGGCAAGCAACATGCATTGCAACCCTCAGATGTGGTGTGTTGGGGCATTTTCTTTTCCAACCTCCCACACAGTGGCACTGTCCGGTACCAAACGGTGGCACAAAATTTAGGTACCCCAATTCGGGCACCTGAGGTGCCCGGAATGGTGGAAAAGTGGGGTTCGATGGGTTTCCGGACCGATCTGGGGGGGTTTGGAGGGTTTACGGGGGCTTTGGGGCCTCTGCGCCGGTTTTTTGAAAAATCGTGTTTGTCACCCCCATTTGACCCCCCCTACCCCCCCCCCCCCCCCCCCCCAAAACCTCAGCCGAAGACGAGGCAGGCCCCCCAGCCTACTAGAAAGCGCACAACATCCGCTGCATCCACTCAGGCATCGGATAAAAGACGGAGGACGATAAACGACTCCGAATCGAACGGCGCTCGTGCGGGCGCAGTGACTTAGATCCCCTCATAGAGACAGTGGAGATCACACCAAGAGCAAGTGCTCGGTGTGTGTCTACACTAATATAAAAAGATTCACGTGTGTGTGTGTGTTGATCACTTTTTAGGTGGGTTAACCCTGCACGGGTCCTAGCCCACCCCCATCCCACCCTACGTCACAGCCGAGGCCCCACTCGGGTCACAGTGTGGGGCCAGTTCAGTGCCACTCGGAGGAGGGCGTGCCGCAAAGCTCGCGTGATGCGTGTTGCAGCAGTTGGTTAGAGACTTAGATTCAACAACACAGTCCCCGCAGCGCCCCACCCTATGGGCCTTCTTGCAGAACTCCATAGTGACGCAGAGCCCGTCGCCGTCGTTGTGGTGCTGCAGTTCATGGCAGCAGGTCTCGGCTGGCACTCGCCCCTGCACGCAGGCCGTGCACCGGGGTTTGCTGTGCCGGTCGCAAGTCAGAGTCAGAGAGTTGAAGGGAGGGTGTATTGGGTGGGGGTTGGGAACCAACGCCTGCCTAGACACACCCGTCGCTCAGCTACGGAAGCTTGACTGCACTGCGCTACACAACCTGCAGGTGTGGGACACGACTGCCTTTGCAAGCAGAAAGAGTCATGTTGGTGTTCCTGGCTGGCAGGAATACTTTCCGAAAAAAATCGAAAATTTTGGCCTTTCCTGGCCCATGTGGTCCCAAAGTGCCCAGGTTTGGACCCGAGACACACACGCGCACCTGATGAGAATCGTCTTTATGACCATGCGCCACGCTGAGCGGGCGCATGCCTCCTGATTAATTGCAACACACACACAGAGCCACACCACCCTGCAGGGCGCTGTTAACTTTTCACAGGCGTGGTTATGGACGTGTTCCTGACGGATGCGGCGACAGGCGTGACGCACGCTGTCGACATCGGGATGAACGAGAATCCCGACAGGCTGAAGCGCCAAGCACGCGAGGCGTTCCGCTACCCTGATGGTGTGGAGGAAGAGGACGTGCATCTGTCGGTGGGGGGCAAAGCGGTGTGTGACGACGAGCCTCTGTGCAGCCATGCAGGTGTCGAAGCCGGATGCGTGGTTCACGTCACCCTCTGTCCCGACCGTCACCTCGATGCGGTGCACAAGGGGGAGAAGCAACTGTGGCAGGTCCCGCTGTGGGTGACGACACGCGATGAGGTCCTTCAAGCCGTTCGGGAGTCGACGGACGAAGATGACGACGAGTATGAGGAGGACTGGTTCGAACATGCGCACACCACCGTGAAGGGTGATCGCGAGATCGTTCTTGCTGCAGTTCAACAAGATGGGGACTCACTCGAGTACGCAGACGACAGCCTGAAGGGTGATCGTGAGTTCGTTCTTGCTGCAGTTCAACAAAATGGGTACTCACTCCAGTACGCAGACGACAGCCTAAAGGGTGATCGTGAGATCGTTCTCGCTGCACTTCAACATAATGGGTACTCACTCAAGTACGCAGACGACAGCCTGAAGGGTGATCGTGAGTTCGTTCTTGCTGCAGTTCAACAACATGGGTCCTCACTCGAGTACGCAGACGACAGCCTAAAGGGTGATCGTGAGATCGTTCTTGCTGCAGTTCAACAACATGGGTCCTCACTCGCGTACGCAGACGACAGCCCGAAGGGTGATCGTGAGATCGTTCTTGCTGCAGTTCAACAATATGGGTACTCACTCCAGTACGCAGACGACAGCCTGAAGGGTGATCGTGAGATCGTTCTTGCTGCAGTTCAACAAAATGGGCACTCACTCAACTCCGCACACGACAGCCTGAAGAAAGACCGCGAGATACTTGCTGCTGCAAGTCATCACATGTAATGGTGTGCCTACGCATCGTGTTGCGTTGAGGGATGCATCAGTGTTGCGTTGCCCTCTGCCGCTGAGAGCTGCCCGGTTCCACGATTCTGCAGCAAATCAACATCACGCACCACCTCCCCCCCTCCCCCCCGCCTTCCTGCTGTTAACCTGCTATATTGTCCTCTCGGGCCCACGTGGAAAAGCACAAGCTTTTACTTGACCTGAAAGTGAACCGTACCTGCGTGTTGTGTGTACAGTGCTCGTTGTGTCTGCCTGGGAACTGATCCCCCCGGGTTCCAAAGATCCTCGCTCCAGACCTGATGAGAGCCGGCGAGAGGAGGACGTAGTGTGGAAGGCTCGAAACGACGACACAACTAGTATTGCAAATACGTGGCGAAAAGGCACATTACTAAGCCAGCTTGTTAATCAGCGCTGCTGCGTTTAAGGAGGTCTATAGGCTGTAGGAAGTACTTGCTATTGAGTCCTAGTTGGGCTTATGCCCGTCTGACCTCTTGCCTTGGAAGGGGAAGTGCACCAGCCGCCACTCAGCGCCCTTCACCAGGCCCCGGAGGAGACGCCGCAGCGGAAGGTGCGCGGGGAGGTGAAGAAGGTGAAGGTCCCAGAGGCACCGAAGGAGGACAAGCCCGACAGCATGGACGAAGAAGAGGACGACGACCTGCCTGCACCGGGTGTTGACCGCAGCCTCACGGCCGAGCAGGTGGAGCTGGACCCGGCGAGGTGGCTGAACCTCTCCGACCTCCAGCTGATGCGCCTCCAGGTGCTGCTGGAGAGGTACGTCCCGCAACAGCAGGGGGAGGCGCGCACCATCCTCGATGCCCTGCTGAAGCACATGATGACTCTGCTGCAGGGCGCTGCCCCCTCGACGCTGCTGGGAGATATCTTCAAAACCTTTCTCTATCACCACCATAAGGCGGAGCGGGGTGTGAGGGCCGCTACCGCCTTCATCGATCACCTGAATGTGGACGAGCGGGCGCCGAAGGCGCTGAAGGAGGCGACGCACATTGCCCTGCGGTGCGGCACGAAGCGCACGACGCAGGAGCAGGGGGGAGGGCCGACGAAGCGGGGACGGCGGGGGGGGGAGTCCAGCAGGATGCGCTACCGGGACCAGCAGCCTGTCCCTCCGCCGGTTTTTCGGAAGAACAACCGGTACTACCCCCGGAAGTGACCGCCCCGACGGAACCCCGTGCAGCCTCGAGCGCACCATCGGGGCACCGTGCAGCGTACCGCGCACAGGAGCAACCCAGCCGTGCAGCCATGAGCGCACCATCGGGACATCGTGCAGCGTACCGCGCACAGGAGAAACCCAGTCGTGCAGCCTCGAGCGCGCAGAAATCGAACAACAGTGCAGCCCACTGGGGCGCACCGACAGAACGCCGTGCAGCTTCAAGCGCACAGAAAAAACGCGCAGCCTCGAGCGCGCAGAAATTGAACAACAGTGCAGCCCACTGGGGCGCACCGATAGAACGCCGTGCAGCTTCAAGCGCACAGAAAAAGAACATTCGTGCAGCCTCCGGCGCACAGACAGAACGACCTGCAGCATATCGCGAGCAGGAACCGAGCAACATGGTGGCCCCAAGGGGGCGGGCGAGACACCAAGGGACTGCGGGCCCACGGGGCGCCCGACGTGCTGCAACACGCGCACAGACCCCGAGCAACCGTGCAGCCGTGGGCGCACAGAACTCCCAACCGGCGGATCAGGATTCCGAGCAAGTGACCCCGCCGCGCCCGGGAGCGGGAACCAGGTACCGGGATCTGCAGCCGGTGCCCCCGCCGGAGCTCCAGCAGGGGGAAGCAGCGGGGGACGTGTCCTGGAGGGAACGGAGAGAACTGGACCATGCCATTTTCTCGATTCGGGACACCAAGGAGCTGGGCAGGGCGGTGAGAGAACGCACCTCGTGGGACACCATGTGCAAGTTTGCAGTGGGTCCACAGACAGCGCAAGGCAGCGACAGGGTCTGGGCGGTGTTCCAGAAGTATTGCGACGAGCACGGGTTTTCGCCGACCGAAGCTGCGCTCCTGCAGTACGCCCACAGCGCCCTGGAGACGGCGGGTCCGAAGACGGTGGCCGCATACGTCCGGAAGATACTGCACCGCTGCAAGCAGACGGGTATCAGAGGCGTGCGGACACGCAGGGTGCAGGACACGGTACGAGCCTTGACCCGGATGTCGTCGGCGGTGCGCTCTGTGCAAGCGCCCCCGGTAAGTACGCAGCAGGTGGCAGCGGCAACAAAGGCGCTGGAGGAGGGGGGAGATCTACAAGCAGCGGCTTTGAACGATTTGAACGATTTTTGGCCGTGCTCGTAGCATTCCCCGTTGAGGGGGTCGCTATTTCGTGTTCTCCTGGCCGCACGGAGGCATTGCCTTACGTCGCCTCTTCCTCTTTTCCTTTGGTGGTGTGTTGGTCTGGCACAGAGGGCGGGACCGTGCTGATATGCACAGTGACGACTCTCCCTTTTGTTTTGTGCCCGCCTCCACCGAGATTCGGCTGATGCCTCTCAGACTGGGGGCGGGCGGTCGCCGACCCTTTTCTGTACGAGGTTTTCCACAGGCTGCACACCTGCCCCGCGGCTGTGTGGCAGTCTTCGCGGAGTGCAATGCGAAGGTCTGGCCTGACGTGGTGTGACTATTTAGACTCCAGGTGTCTCCACCCTTCCTGGTCTGGGGAGCCTCGGTACCCAAGCAGTTTTCGGTCATGCCCTGGACCACGGCCGTGCTAGACTCCTGGTGCAGGCACCCGTCATGGTCCGGGGACGGCCCCCCCAGGCAGTTTAACGTCTTACCCAGGACCTGGAGGCCGCTGTGGGGAATAAATCAGAACGCTTTTGTGGCAATGACGTGGCTAACCCGTTCCAGGGTCCCGGATCTGCGCTTCATGACGTCGAAAGACTGGGCAGAGCTCGAGAACAGCGGGGGGCCGCCAGCAACCGTGGGTGCAAAGCTGTATGCGAAGGAGAAGGGCGCGAAAGAGGCACGCCCTGGGATTTATCTCCCACCAGGGCGCCTGACAGGGGTGGCCGTGCGATTCTGGCGGCAGTGGCAGGGGACGGGGTACGCCTTCGGGGGAGAGTCGGGCGAGTATGTGGACCTGAAGAGGAGGATCCACAGCGCTCTCCCCGAGGGGTCGTGGCTGCATTCCCTGAAGAGGGGGGCAGCCCACGAGATCGAGGAGACGGGGGTGTGCGACGAGGACGTCTCCCGTTTCCTGCGTCACTCGAAAAACAACTGGAATGTGACGCAGAAGTACCTCAACCCGACGAACGCCTACCGACGGGAGAGGGAGAAGACCCTCCTGGGTACCCTGCAATGAGGGGGGAGGTGACGCGAGCGGCGGCGGAGCAGGCGGAGGCCCTTGTGGAGCGAGGATGTGCCCGTGGGTACGGCGAGCTGGACGATGACTGCCTGAGCGAGCCAGGCGAAATGCACGACTACACCAGCACGCGGGGCCCCTGTGCCATGGCAGGCCGGGCGGTGGGACGCAAGCAGCGGCTTGACGACTTCCCCACGGGCGTGCTCGACCTGGAGGCCGTGCGGCGTATGGCTGAGGAACTGGGAAAATCGGCGCACTTTCTGCTGTGGTGCACATCGGGTCGGGTGTTTGCAGAATCTCTGTCTGAGAGTGTCCCAGTGCCGGGACCGAAGAGCGACCTGCGCCCGAGTTTTGTGACGGCGTTGCTGAAGGCGGGGGTGATGGAGAAGGCGGCGCGACGGGACGACAAGAAGGGGGCGGTAGCTGTCTTCGACGTGCCGAAAACCGACCCCTGCGTTCGGAGGATCATTGTCGACGGTCGTCCCGTAAACTCACGCCTCCCAGCGCCACCGAAGTTTCGCCTCACGACACCGCAGGAACTCGCCGGAGCGCTCGCAGCGACTGGGGCCGTGGCGGCGCAGGTCATCGACTTGAAGGGGTACTTCCACCAGTTCCCGCTGGGGGACGAGGTGTCCAATTTTTTCTGTGTGCGAAGCGGGCAGACGTGGTACAGATGGCGCCGACTCCCAATGGGTTTCTCATATGCCCCCTTCATCGCACAATCCACCTCGGAGGTGTTCCTGGGGGGTCTCCTCGACCGCGGAGCGACGGTGTACCTCGACGACATCCTGGTGTGGGGTGCGTGTGAGGTGGAGGTGCGGGCCCGGGCTGCATACATCCGGGACAGGATGGCGTGTGCGAATGGGGAGGTGAACGAGCGGAAGAGCATGCAGACCCCTGCGGGGCTGGTGCGCTACACCGGGCTGGAGTGGGATGTGCCGAACGCGAGCTACCGCATCCCACAGGACTGGCGAGCTGAGGCCCAGACGCGGGTCGAAGCCTGTCTGGGCGCACGGGCGCTCCCTCTGCACCGGTGGTGGGGTATGCTCGGCCTCCTATTCCGGGTGGCACACGTGCACGGGCTGCGGTTGTGCTACCTCTGCGGGTCGCTGCAGTTCATGCGGGCGTGGGCGAGAAGGGTGACCAGCGGGGACGCCACGTGGGACACGGAGTGCGGCTACCCCGAGGGGGCGCGACAGGAGGCACAGGGGATGATACTGCGTTTCCTCGGTTCGGAGGAGTGGCTGCCCCCGCCGGTGCCGCCCCCGCGGCGTTTCTCGGTCGCGATCTGGTCGGACGCTTCGACGACGGGGTGGGGCTACGTGTCCACGGAGGCAGGTGACGGGGCGTCACGCGCGAGGTGGGGCCAATGGGCGGCACCGCAGGAGTCTGCGGAGATGTTCCACCTGGAGTTGTGGGCAGCTCGACGGGCGGTCACGGATGCCATCCACCGTGGCCACAGGACTGTGATCCTGTTCGTCGACAACGACGCCGTCCGGCTGGTGCTGGGAAAAGGGCACGCCAGGACGCGTTGGGGAAACAGCATGCTGCGCGAGGTGACTGATGCGCTCGACCAGAGCGGCACGCAGCTGGAGGTCCGCTGGATCACCACAGAGGTGATGCCGGCCGACGGGTGGTCCCGCAAGCAGTCGGCAGGAGCCGCGGAGGTGCCGCTCTGCTCGCTTGGGGTGCGCGCGGAGGGCGCTCGCATCGTTGAAGCCGCTTGAAGGCGGTGTGTGTGATTCTTTCTTTTTTGCCAGGGAAGTCGCGAGGGGTGTTTTGCTTCCTGCCTTCGCCCCTCCGTACGTCAGCTTTTGCACTGAACGGTGCCTAATGCAACGGAAAAGCGGTGGCTGAGTTACCCCCATCTCCCACGAGACGCGTTTTTGATATTGATGTTTTGTGTCTTATGTCCGACCGAAGACTCCCATTCAGTAAACTTGTTTAAGCACCTTCGGTGCGACTAGGGAGTCAAGGGAGGACTAGAGAAGACGACTTCCCTGTGCGTATTTGTTTTTCTACCACTTGCAACAACAGTTTTCTTGCAAGGTTGGAAGGGGGGCGAACGGAACAAACACCACCCTTCATCAGGCCAACGAGTGGTGTTTTGCTCCCTGCCTTCGCCCCTCCGTACGTAGGACGGCCACTGAGCGCTCTCCCCCCGGTACGTTTTGCCTTGCTGGCCAACTGGAGACTCTGCAGGATGACACCCCGCCCCACCTGACCTCCTCTGGCGTCGATTTGTGTTTGCTGTTGTGTTGCTGTTACTCACCACACCTACCACACTCGGACCTCCCACACGTGTACCTTTTTCGTTGAGCGCGCACCGCACCGACCACAATAGGGGGAGTGTTCCTCTCGACTGCACCCTCCACAGACAGGGTTTCCAGCGGGGAGGTGTGGCTGGGTTTCCTTCACTGTCACAGCAGGTGCAGTCGCAGAGATGAATATACTATGCGGGCTCGGCCGACACGCGCACGTACGTGACAGCGGAGAGTCCAAAGGTCCTGCACCGTAGTGTTGTCCCAATCAAGGGCTCGAAGACCGGCCGTGTGGCGGCCTCGATACTGGCACACCGTGACATCGCGGCGATGAGGAAGCGCGAAGCGAAGGACCGGCTCATCGAAGGTGTGCCGTATGTCATGCGGAGGCAGGGCTACAACGCTCTTGCTGCACACATCAACACCCCGCAAGAGACTGGTGATCGCTTCTCCCTGCCATGCAACACAGGCCCGGCAGGCTCGGGGAAGACTGTGCTCCAACGTCAGAACATGCTGCAGGCAGCGCGCGACTTCGGGTTCTTGGCGGTGGAGATTGAGTTCAACGGGATTCAGCCTCTTGACGAGTTCGAGACGGAAGCAAACTTCGCCCGGCTCGTTGTCAATCGTATCTTGTGCTACCTGCCGGAGTACGAGGACGTGGAGTGGTCAGCGTGCTTGCAAAAGATCAGAGATAGGGCAGATCACTTCGGCTGGGAGGCCGCGGCTCCACTGAGTGATATTGAGAAAGCAGTGCAGGTGCTGAAGGAGGCACTGAACCACGAGGGCCCCGTGCTGCTCGCAGTGGACGAGCTGGTCATGGCCCCCGGCAACGTCAGGGAGAACCTGTCCGATCTTTGTGGGATCCAGGACAATTCGCTGTGCACCGGCGACGCCAACGACAGGATCTTTCTTGCCGTGTCTGTATACGACCTCGTGGACCTGGGGACGTTTGTCACCGGTTCGAAACGCGAGCTGGTGCACCAGGGTCTCCCACCCATCCTGCCGATGTTGCTGGAATCGGGTGTGAAGGAATGCCTGCCGCTCTGGCTGCAGATCTTCTTCAACAAGGAGAGGCGTGCGAAGCTGACGCAGAAGCTGAAGCTGACTGAGGTCACGGGAACCGTCGCGGGTCTGGTGGCCGAGAGCGGGGTCACCCGCGCCGGGTCGAAGCCCTCATCAGTCAAGTGGATGAGCTCAGCCAGGAGGTGCTGCACAGGGCGAAGAGCAGGAAGAAGGAGATCATCGAGGAGCGGCTGCTGGCATCGCAACTGCAGGCAGTGGGGACCGTGTCAGTGGTTTCAGGGAAAAATAAGTGCCTGTCCGCGATGGACGCAAAGCTCGATCTTCGTCGCACGGGGAAACAACTTTCAGATTTCGTGCGACAGGATAATGATCACGCGGATGATCGTACACTTGTGCTACTGAAGTACTTGTTCACGGAGGTGGACATGAATGATGGCGACGCACGGATTCTGCGTTCCGCAACCAGGTCCCACTACCAGTTGGTGCCGTACGACAGGCGTCATGTCGGGTACCTCCCGCTGCCTGCACTGCAGGAGTTCTGTGACCAACAGCTGGGCAGGTGCAAGAACAAGAAGCTGACGTCCTTTCTTAAACACGCGGAAGGTGTTGCGGACGCCAACCTTTCCGCCACTCGCGGGGGCGTCCACGACACCAAGCGCAAGAAAAGACAGGTTCCTCGATCTGAGACGAACGAGAGCAGCAAGCACTTCGAGAAGGGCATGTTCCACGCACTCTGTGGAGCGGTCCTCGCCCGGGAGTGTCTCACAGAGGACATGTTTCGCCGTTCACCAGACCTGCCAGAGACTACCTGCACAGAGATCGAGTGGGCTAAAGACATCAAGCTCTTCCCGAATGCGGTGGAGGAGGGGACGAATCTTCGCGTGTGTGACGATGAGACGCTACGTCGCATCTTTAAAGTCGGTGCAGTCAACGAGCAAGAAGACGGTCAACAGATGAAGTCGTCCGCAGGACTCGCATTTGTTCCGACGGACAGGTGGAATATGTGCTGCGACGTTGTGTTGGTGCTGCCGACCAAGGACAGGGAGCGCGCGGGGCGTGTTGTGTTGGCTGTGCAGTGCAAGCACTGGGCGGGGGAGGTGGGCGGGGCTGGACTTCACGCACTGGCACACTTCCGCTACGGGCGGCACTACTTCGAAGCGGACCAGGTGTACGCAGTGAAGTACAAGGCCAAAGGGGATAGCACAGGGGAGACGAAGGGAGCGGCCAAAAGGTATGATCACTCGTGGCGGCATTCCGTGTCCCGAACCGCATGCGTCTTTCACAGGCTCGCGAATTCGTTTCGGACGAAGTTCTGCAACATTGTCGAGCAGAACAAGGACTCGGACACGAGAGTGGTGTTTGTGTGATGATGAAGGCTTGAACAAGAGATGAAGCGTTTAGTGTATACGAATGTGTGAGGTGAGTGTGTATGCTGACGGACGTGACGGAACGTGATGAATATTTTGTTTTCTAAAACGAATTTCCCCCCCCCCCCCTCCCCCCGGAACCTGAGAATGTGACCGCCTACCCAATGGTGTTTACACAAAGGAGTTCAGCGTGTTAAACCCCATTCTCTGTTCCCAAGGCAGAGCGGCGATGTGTACCCAGAGTGTACGTACGTGCACATGGCTCTGCAGATACGCTGAGTGGTGAGGGGCATGCCTGTTTTCCCTTTTGTTTCCATTATCTTGTCTTCAGAACGAACACACGAATGAAACAAAAACCATAACAGAACGCCCCCACCCCTGATGTATGTTTTTTCTCAACCATTTCCCCCCCCCCCCCCCTCCCCCAACCCCCGTTTTTGCTATGTCTTTTGATATGGTTCTTTCCCCCTTTCCCCCCCCCCCCCCCACCCGACAAGCGAATCAGCAGTGTGTATCTGTACACAGAAATAAACCAATAACATGACAGTAGAGAGTGGTGTTTGTGCTGGCGACGGTGAACGACATCACGCAGCCGCGTGTGAAGGCGAGCGTGTTCAACAGGGTGAACCTTCCGGACGATGCCAATTACAAGAGCACCGCGCTGCTGGAGGACGAGGTGTTGATGGACCTGCAGCACATGTGCGGCTGGTGCCCCACTGTGGGGTACGGTGCGCTGCTGGCGGAGAAGGTGCGGGAGTTGTCTTTTGTGAGCGACGAGGCGAAGGCAGCATGACGCGACGGCGCCTTCCCTTGCTGCTGAGAGGGTTTCCTGGAGCTGTGGGCATTCAGATTCCTGAAAACCTGGAGCTGTGTGCATTCAGATTCCTGAAAACCTGGAGCTGTGGGCATTCAGATTCTTGAAATCCTGGAGCTGTGGGCATTCAGATTCCTGAAAACCTGGAGCTGTGTGCATTCAGATTCCTGAAAACCTGGAGCTGTGGGCATTCAGATTCTTGAAATCCTGGAGCTGTGGGCATTCAGATTCTTGAAATCCTGGAGCTGTGGGCATTCAGATTCCTGAAAACCTGGAGCTGTGTGCATTCAGATTCCTGAAAACCTGGAGCTGTGGGCATTCAGATTCTTGAAATCCTGGAGCTGTGGGCATTCAGATTCTTGAAATCCTGGAGCTGTGGGCATTCAGATTCCTGAAAACCTGGAGCTGTGGGCATTCAGATTCCTGAAAACCTGGAGCTGTGTGCATTCAGATTCCTGAAAACCTGGAGCTGTGGGCATTCAGATTCTTGAAATCCTGGAGCTGTGGGCATTCAGATTCTTGAAATCCTGGAGCTGTGGGCATTCAGATTCCTGAAAACCTGGAGCTGTGTGCATTCAGATTCCTGAAAACCTGGAGCTGTGTGCATTCAGATTCCTGAAAACCTGGAGCTGTGGGCATTCAGATTCTTGAAATCCTGGAGCTGTGGGCATTCAGATTCCTGAAAACCTGGAGCTGTGTGCATTCAGATTCCTGAAAACCTGGAGCTGTGGGCATTCAGATTCTTGAAATCCTGGAGCTGTGGGCATTCAGATTCCTGAAAACCTGGAGCTGTGGGCATTCAGATTCCTGAAAACCTGGAGCTGTGGGCATTCAGATTCTTGAAATCCTGGAGCTGTGGGCATTCAGATTCCTGAAAACCTGGAGCTGTGTGCATTCAGATTCCTGAAAACCTGGAGCTGTGTGCATTCAGATTCCTGAAAACCTGGAGCTGTGGGCATTCAGATTCTTGAAATCCTGGAGCTGTGGGCATTCAGATTCCTGAAAACCTGGAGCTGTGTGCATTCAGATTCCTGAAAACCTGGAGCTGTGGGCATTCAGATTCTTGAAATCCTGGAGCTGTGGGCATTCAGATTCTTGAAATCCTGGAGCTGTGGGCATTCAGATTCCTGAAAACCTGGAGCTGTGTGCATTCAGATTCCTGAAAACCTGGAGCTGTGGGCATTCAGATTCTTGAAATCCTGGAGCTGTGGGCATTCAGATTCTTGAAATCCTGGAGCTGTGGGCATTCAGATTCCTGAAAACCTGGAGCTGTGGGCATTCAGATTCCTGAAAACCTGGAGCTGTGTGCATTCAGATTCCTGAAAACCTGGAGCTGTGGGCATTCAGATTCTTGAAATCCTGGAGCTGTGGGCATTCAGATTCTTGAAATCCTGGAGCTGTGGGCATTCAGATTCCTGAAAACCTGGAGCTGTGTGCATTCAGATTCCTGAAAACCTGGAGCTGTGTGCATTCAGATTCCTGAAAACCTGGAGCTGTGGGCATTCAGATTCTTGAAATCCTGGAGCTGTGGGCATTCAGATTCCTGAAAACCTGGAGCTGTGTGCATTCAGATTCCTGAAAACCTGGAGCTGTGGGCATTCAGATTCTTGAAATCCTGGAGCTGTGGGCATTCAGATTCTTGAAATCCTGGAGCTGTGGGCATTCAGATTCCTGAAAACCTGGAGCTGTGTGCATTCAGATTCCTGAAAACCTGGAGCTGTGGGCATTCAGATTCTTGAAATCCTGGAGCTGTGGGCATTCAGATTCTTGAAATCCTGGAGCTGTGGGCATTCAGATTCCTGAAAACCTGGAGCTGTGGGCATTCAGATTCCTGAAAACCTGGAGCTGTGTGCATTCAGATTCCTGAAAACCTGGAGCTGTGGGCATTCAGATTCTTGAAATCCTGGAGCTGTGGGCATTCAGATTCCTGAAAACCTGGAGCTGTGTGCATTCAGATTCCTGAAAACCTGGAGCTGTGTGCATTCAGATTCCTGAAAACCTGGAGCTGTGGGCATTCAGATTCTTGAAATCCTGGAGCTGTGGGCATTCAGATTCCTGAAAACCTGGAGCTGAAAACCTGGAGGTCCTGGGTAAGACGTTAAACTGCCTGGGGGGGCCGTCCCCGGACCATGACGGGTGCCTGCACCAGGAGTCTAGCACGGCCGTGGTCCAGGGCATGACCGAAAACTGCTTGGGTACCGAGGCTCCCCAGACCAGGAAGGGTGGAGACACCTGGAGTCTAAATAGTCACACCACGTCAGGCCAGACCTTCGCATTGCACTCCGCGAAGACTGCCACACAGCCGCGGGGCAGGTGTGCAGCCTGTGGAAAACCTCGTACAGAAAAGGGTCGGCGACCGCCCGCCCCCAGTCTGAGAGGCATCAGCCGAATCTCGGTGGAGGCGGGCACAAAACAAAAGGGAGAGTCGTCACTGTGCATATCAGCACGGTCCCGCCCTCTGTGCCAGACCAACACACCACCAAAGGAAAAGAGGAAGAGGCGACGTAAGGCAATGCCTCCGTGCGGCCAGAAGAACACGAAATAGCGACCCCCTCAACGGGGAATGCTACGAGCACGGCCAAAAATCGTTCAAATCGTTCAAAACCTGGAGCTGTGGGCATTCAGATTCCTGAAAACCTGGAGCTGTGGGCATTCAGATTCCTGAAAACCTGGAGCTGTGTGCATTCAGATTCCTGAAAACCTGGAGCTGTGGGCATTCAGATTCTTGAAATCCTGGAGCTGTGGGCATTCAGATTCCTGAAAACCTGGAGCTGTGTGCATTCAGATTCCTGAAAACCTGGAGCTGTGGGCATTCAGATTCTTGAAATCCTGGAGCTGTGGGCATTCAGATTCTTGAAATCCTGGAGCTGTGGGCATTCAGATTCCTGAAAACCTGGAGCTGTGGGCATTCAGATTCCTGAAAACCTGGAGCTGTGTGCATTCAGATTCCTGAAAACCTGGAGCTGTGGGCATTCAGATTCTTGAAATCCTGGAGCTGTGGGCATTTAGATTCCTGAAAACCTGGAGCTGTGTGCATTCAGATTCCTGAAAACCTGGAGCTGTGTGCATTCAGATTCCTGAAAACCTGGAGCTGTGGGCATTCAGATTCTTGAAATCCTGGAGCTGTGGGCATTCAGATTCCTGAAAACCTGGAGCTGTGTGCATTCAGATTCCTGAAAACCTGGAGCTGTGTGCATTCAGATTCCTGAAAACCTGGAGCTGTGGGCATTCAGATTCTTGAAATCCTGGAGCTGTGGGCATTCAGATTCCTGAAAACCTGGAGCTGTGGGCATTCAGATTCCTGAAAACCTGGAGCTGTGGGCATTCAGATTCCTGAAAACCTGGAGCTGTGGGCATTCAGATTCTTGAAATCCTGGAGCTGTGGGCATTCAGATTCCTGAAAACCTGGAGCTGTGGGCATTCAGATTCTTGAAATCCTGGAGCTGTGGGCATTCAGATTCCTGAAAACCTGGAGCTGTGGGCATTCAGATTCCTGAAAACCTGGAGCTGTGGGCATTCAGATTCCTGAAAACCTGGAGCTGTGGGCATTCAGATTCTTGAAATCCTGGAGCTGTGGGCATTCAGATTCCTGAAAACCTGGAGCTGTGTGCATTCAGATTCCTGAAAACCTGGAGCTGTGTGCATTCAGATTCCTGAAAACCTGGAGCTGTGGGCATTCAGATTCTTGAAATCCTGGAGCTGTGGGCATTCAGATTCCTGAAAACCTGGAGCTGTGGGCATTCAGATTCTTGAAATCCTGGAGCTGTGGGCATTCAGATTCCTGAAAACCTGGAGCTGTGGGCATTCAGATTCCTGAAAACCTGGAGCTGTGGGCATTCAGATTCTTGAAATCCTGGAGCAGTGGGCATTCAGATTCCTGAAAACCTGGAGCTGTGTGCATTCAGATTCCTGAAAACCTGGAGCTGTGGGCATTCAGATTCTTGAAATCCTGGAGCTGTGGGCATTCAGATTCCTGAAAACCTGGAGCTGTGGGCATTCAGATTCTTGAAATCCTGGAGCTGTGGGCATTCAGATTCCTGAAAACCTGGAGCTGTGGGCATTCAGATTCCTGAAAACCTGGAGCTGTGGGCATTCAGATTCTTGAAATCCTGGAGCTGTGGGCATTCAGATTCCTGAAAACCTGGAGCTGTGTGCATTCAGATTCCTGAAAACCTGGAGCTGTGTGCATTCAGATTCCTGAAAACCTGGAGCTGTGGGCATTCAGATTCTTGAAATCCTGGAGCTGTGGGCATTCAGATTCTTGAAATCCTGGAGCTGTGGGCATTCAGATTCCTGAAAACCTGGAGCTGTGGGCATTCAGATTCCTGAAAACCTGGAGCTGTGGGCATTCAGATTCCTGGCACCTCGCACCAAAGGTCCTGGGTAAGACGTTAAACTGCCTGGGGGGGCCGTCCCCGGACCATGACGGGTGCCTGCACCAGGAGTCTAGCACGGCCGTGGTCCAGGGCATGACCGAAAACTGCTTGGGTACCGAGGCTCCCCAGACCAGGAAGGGTGGAGACACCTGGAGTCTAAATAGTCACACCACGTCAGGCCAGACCTTCGCATTGCACTCCGCGAAGACTGCCACACAGCCGCGGGGCAGGTGTGCAGCCTGTGGAAAACCTCGTACAGAAAAGGGTCGGCGACCGCCCGCCCCCAGTCTGAGAGGCATCAGCCGAATCTCGGTGGAGGCGGGCACAAAACAAAAGGGAGAGTCGTCACTGTGCATATCAGCACGGTCCCGCCCTCTGTGCCAGACCAACACACCACCAAAGGAAAAGAGGAAGAGGCGACGTAAGGCAATGCCTCCGTGCGGCCAGGAGAACACGAAATAGCGACCCCCTCAACGGGGAATGCTACGAGCACGGCCAAAAATCGTTCAAATCGTTCAAACCTGGAGCTGTGGGCATTCAGATTCTTGAAATCCTGGAGCTGTGGGCATTCAGATTCCTGAAAACCTGGAGCTGTGTGCATTCAGATTCCTGAAAACCTGGAGCTGTGTGCATTCAGATTCCTGAAAACCTGGAGCTGTGGGCATTCAGATTCTTGAAATCCTGGAGCTGTGGGCATTCAGATTCTTGAAATCCTGGAGCTGTGGGCATTCAGATTCCTGAAAACCTGGAGCTGTGGGCATTCAGATTCCTGAAAACCTGGAGCTGTGGGCATTCAGATTCCTGAAAACCTGGAGCTGTGGGCATTCAGATTCTTGAAATCCTGGAGCTGTGGGCATTCAGATTCCTGAAAACCTGGAGCTGTGGGCATTCAGATTCCTGAAAACCTGGAGCTGTGGGCATTCAGATTCTTGAAATCCTGGAGCTGTGGGCATTCAGATTCCTGAAAACCTGGAGCTGTGTGCATTCAGATTCCTGAAAACCTGGAGCTGTGGGCATTCAGATTCTTGAAATCCTGGAGCTGTGGGCATTCAGATTCTTGAAATCCTGGAGCTGTGGGCATTCAGATTCCTGAAAACCTGGAGCTGTGGGCATTCAGATTCCTGAAAACCTGGAGCTGTGGGCATTCAGATTCCTGAAAACCTGGAGCTGTGGGCATTCAGATTCTTGAAATCCTGGAGCTGTGGGCATTCAGATTCCTGAAAACCTGGAGCTGTGTGCATTCAGATTCCTGAAAACCTGGAGCTGTGTGCATTCAGATTCCTGAAAACCTGGAGCTGTGGGCATTCAGATTCTTGAAATCCTGGAGCTGTGGGCATTCAGATTCCTGAAAACCTGGAGCTGTGGGCATTCAGATTCTTGAAATCCTGGAGCTGTGGGCATTCAGATTCCTGAAAACCTGGAGCTGTGGGCATTCAGATTCCTGAAAACCTGGAGCTGTGGGCATTCAGATTCTTGAAATCCTGGAGCTGTGGGCATTCAGATTCCTGAAAACCTGGAGCTGTGTGCATTCAGATTCCTGAAAACCTGGAGCTGTGTGCATTCAGATTCCTGAAAACCTGGAGCTGTGGGCATTCAGATTCTTGAAATCCTGGAGCTGTGGGCATTCAGATTCCTGAAAACCTGGAGCTGTGGGCATTCAGATTCTTGAAATCCTGGAGCTGTGGGCATTCAGATTCCTGAAAACCTGGAGCTGTGGGCATTCAGATTCCTGAAAACCTGGAGCTGTGGGCATTCAGATTCTTGAAATCCTGGAGCTGTGGGCATTCAGATTCCTGAAAACCTGGAGCTGTGTGCATTCAGATTCCTGAAAACCTGGAGCTGTGTGCATTCAGATTCCTGAAAACCTGGAGCTGTGGGCATTCAGATTCTTGAAATCCTGGAGCTGTGGGCATTCAGATTCCTGAAAACCTGGAGCTGTGGGCATTCAGATTCTTGAAATCCTGGAGCTGTGGGCATTCAGATTCCTGAAAACCTGGAGCTGTGGGCATTCAGATTCTTGAAATCCTGGAGCTGTGGGCATTCAGATTCCTGAAAACCTGGAGCTGTGGGCATTCAGATTCCTGAAAACCTGGAGCTGTGGGCATTCAGATTCTTGAAATCCTGGAGCTGTGGGCATTCAGATTCCTGAAAACCTGGAGCTGTGTGCATTCAGATTCCTGAAAACCTGGAGCTGTGTGCATTCAGATTCCTGAAAACCTGGAGCTGTGGGCATTCAGATTCTTGAAATCCTGGAGCTGTGGGCATTCAGATTCCTGAAAACCTGGAGCTGTGGGCATTCAGATTCTTGAAATCCTGGAGCTGTGGGCATTCAGATTCCTGAAAACCTGGAGCTGTGGGCATTCAGATTCCTGAAAACCTGGAGCTGTGGGCATTCAGATTCTTGAAATCCTGGAGCTGTGGGCATTCAGATTCCTGAAAACCTGGAGCTGTGTGCATTCAGATTCCTGAAAACCTGGAGCTGTGTGCATTCAGATTCCTGAAAACCTGGAGCTGTGGGCATTCAGATTCTTGAAATCCTGGAGCTGTGGGCATTCAGATTCCTGAAAACCTGGAGCTGTGGGCATTCAGATTCTTGAAATCCTGGAGCTGTGGGCATTCAGATTCCTGAAAACCTGGAGCTGTGGGCATTCAGATTCTTGAAATCCTGGAGCTGTGGGCATTCAGATTCCTGAAAACCTGGAGCTGTGTGCATTCAGATTCCTGAAAACCTGGAGCTGTGTGCATTCAGATTCCTGAAAACCTGGAGCTGTGGGCATTCAGATTCTTGAAATCCTGGAGCTGTGGGCATTCAGATTCCTGAAAACCTGGAGCTGTGTGCATTCAGATTCCTGAAAACCTGGAGCTGTGGGCATTCAGATTCTTGAAATCCTGGAGCTGTGGGCATTCAGATTCTTGAAATCCTGGAGCTGTGGGCATTCAGATTCCTGAAAACCTGGAGCTGTGGGCATTCAGATTCCTGAAAACCTGGAGCTGTGGGCATTCAGATTCCTGAAAACCTGGAGCTGTGGGCATTCAGATTCTTGAAATCCTGGAGCTGTGGGCATTCAGATTCCTGAAAACCTGGAGCTGTGTGCATTCAGATTCCTGAAAACCTGGAGCTGTGTGCATTCAGATTCCTGAAAACCTGGAGCTGTGGGCATTCAGATTCTTGAAATCCTGGAGCTGTGGGCATTCAGATTCCTGAAAACCTGGAGCTGTGGGCATTCAGATTCCTGAAAACCTGGAGCTGTGTGCATTCAGATTCCTGAAAACCTGGAGCTGTGGGCATTCAGATTCTTGAAATCCTGGAGCTGTGGGCATTCAGATTCCTGAAAACCTGGAGCTGTGTGCATTCAGATTCCTGAAAACCTGGAGCTGTGGGCATTCAGATTCTTGAAATCCTGGAGCTGTGGGCATTCAGATTCTTGAAATCCTGGAGCTGTGGGCATTCAGATTCCTGAAAACCTGGAGCTGTGGGCATTCAGATTCCTGAAAACCTGGAGCTGTGGGCATTCAGATTCCTGAAAACCTGGAGCTGTGGGCATTCAGATTCTTGAAATCCTGGAGCTGTGGGCATTCAGATTCCTGAAAACCTGGAGCTGTGTGCATTCAGATTCCTGAAAACCTGGAGCTGTGGGCATTCAGATTCTTGAAATCCTGGAGCTGTGGGCATTCAGATTCTTGAAATCCTGGAGCTGTGGGCATTCAGATTCCTGAAAACCTGGAGCTGTGGGCATTCAGATTCCTGAAAACCTGGAGCTGTGGGCATTCAGATTCCTGAAAACCTGGAGCTGTGGGCATTCAGATTCTTGAAATCCTGGAGCTGTGGGCATTCAGATTCCTGAAAACCTGGAGCTGTGTGCATTCAGATTCCTGAAAACCTGGAGCTGTGTGCATTCAGATTCCTGAAAACCTGGAGCTGTGGGCATTCAGATTCTTGAAATCCTGGAGCTGTGGGCATTCAGATTCCTGAAAACCTGGAGCTGTGGGCATTCAGATTCTTGAAATCCTGGAGCTGTGGGCATTCAGATTCCTGAAAACCTGGAGCTGTGGGCATTCAGATTCCTGAAAACCTGGAGCTGTGGGCATTCAGATTCTTGAAATCCTGGAGCTGTGGGCATTCAGATTCCTGAAAACCTGGAGCTGTGTGCATTCAGATTCCTGAAAACCTGGAGCTGTGTGCATTCAGATTCCTGAAAACCTGGAGCTGTGGGCATTCAGATTCTTGAAATCCTGGAGCTGTGGGCATTCAGATTCCTGAAAACCTGGAGCTGTGGGCATTCAGATTCTTGAAATCCTGGAGCTGTGGGCATTCAGATTCCTGAAAACCTGGAGCTGTGGGCATTCAGATTCTTGAAATCCTGGAGCTGTGGGCATTCAGATTCCTGAAAACCTGGAGCTGTGTGCATTCAGATTCCTGAAAACCTGGAGCTGTGTGCATTCAGATTCCTGAAAACCTGGAGCTGTGGGCATTCAGATTCTTGAAATCCTGGAGCTGTGGGCATTCAGATTCCTGAAAACCTGGAGCTGTGTGCATTCAGATTCCTGAAAACCTGGAGCTGTGGGCATTCAGATTCTTGAAATCCTGGAGCTGTGGGCATTCAGATTCTTGAAATCCTGGAGCTGTGGGCATTCAGATTCCTGAAAACCTGGAGCTGTGGGCATTCAGATTCCTGAAAACCTGGAGCTGTGGGCATTCAGATTCCTGAAAACCTGGAGCTGTGGGCATTCAGATTCTTGAAATCCTGGAGCTGTGGGCATTCAGATTCCTGAAAACCTGGAGCTGTGTGCATTCAGATTCCTGAAAACCTGGAGCTGTGTGCATTCAGATTCCTGAAAACCTGGAGCTGTGGGCATTCAGATTCTTGAAATCCTGGAGCTGTGGGCATTCAGATTCCTGAAAACCTGGAGCTGTGGGCATTCAGATTCCTGAAAACCTGGAGCTGTGTGCATTCAGATTCCTGAAAACCTGGAGCTGTGGGCATTCAGATTCTTGAAATCCTGGAGCTGTGGGCATTCAGATTCCTGAAAACCTGGAGCTGTGTGCATTCAGATTCCTGAAAACCTGGAGCTGTGGGCATTCAGATTCTTGAAATCCTGGAGCTGTGGGCATTCAGATTCTTGAAATCCTGGAGCTGTGGGCATTCAGATTCCTGAAAACCTGGAGCTGTGGGCATTCAGATTCCTGAAAACCTGGAGCTGTGGGCATTCAGATTCCTGAAAACCTGGAGCTGTGGGCATTCAGATTCTTGAAATCCTGGAGCTGTGGGCATTCAGATTCCTGAAAACCTGGAGCTGTGTGCATTCAGATTCCTGAAAACCTGGAGCTGTGGGCATTCAGATTCTTGAAATCCTGGAGCTGTGGGCATTCAGATTCTTGAAATCCTGGAGCTGTGGGCATTCAGATTCCTGAAAACCTGGAGCTGTGGGCATTCAGATTCCTGAAAACCTGGAGCTGTGGGCATTCAGATTCCTGAAAACCTGGAGCTGTGGGCATTCAGATTCTTGAAATCCTGGAGCTGTGGGCATTCAGATTCTTGAAATCCTGGAGCTGTGGGCATTCAGATTCCTGAAAACCTGGAGCTGTGTGCATTCAGATTCCTGAAAACCTGGAGCTGTGTGCATTCAGATTCCTGAAAACCTGGAGCTGTGGGCATTCAGATTCTTGAAATCCTGGAGCTGTGGGCATTCAGATTCTTGAAATCCTGGAGCTGTGGGCATTCAGATTCCTGAAAACCTGGAGCTGTGGGCATTCAGATTCCTGAAAACCTGGAGCTGTGGGCATTCAGATTCCTGAAAACCTGGAGCTGTGGGCATTCAGATTCTTGAAATCCTGGAGCTGTGGGCATTCAGATTCCTGAAAACCTGGAGCTGTGTGCATTCAGATTCCTGAAAACCTGGAGCTGTGTGCATTCAGATTCCTGAAAACCTGGAGCTGTGGGCATTCAGATTCTTGAAATCCTGGAGCTGTGGGCATTCAGATTCCTGAAAACCTGGAGCTGTGGGCATTCAGATTCTTGAAATCCTGGAGCTGTGGGCATTCAGATTCCTGAAAACCTGGAGCTGTGGGCATTCAGATTCCTGAAAACCTGGAGCTGTGGGCATTCAGATTCTTGAAATCCTGGAGCTGTGGGCATTCAGATTCCTGAAAACCTGGAGCTGTGTGCATTCAGATTCCTGAAAACCTGGAGCTGTGTGCATTCAGATTCCTGAAAACCTGGAGCTGTGGGCATTCAGATTCTTGAAATCCTGGAGCTGTGGGCATTCAGATTCCTGAAAACCTGGAGCTGTGGGCATTCAGATTCTTGAAATCCTGGAGCTGTGGGCATTCAGATTCCTGAAAACCTGGAGCTGTGGGCATTCAGATTCCTGAAAACCTGGAGCTGTGGGCATTCAGATTCTTGAAATCCTGGAGCTGTGGGCATTCAGATTCCTGAAAACCTGGAGCTGTGTGCATTCAGATTCCTGAAAACCTGGAGCTGTGTGCATTCAGATTCCTGAAAACCTGGAGCTGTGGGCATTCAGATTCTTGAAATCCTGGAGCTGTGGGCATTCAGATTCCTGAAAACCTGGAGCTGTGGGCATTCAGATTCTTGAAATCCTGGAGCTGTGGGCATTCAGATTCCTGAAAACCTGGAGCTGTGGGCATTCAGATTCTTGAAATCCTGGAGCTGTGGGCATTCAGATTCCTGAAAACCTGGAGCTGTGGGCATTCAGATTCCTGAAAACCTGGAGCTGTGGGCATTCAGATTCTTGAAATCCTGGAGCTGTGGGCATTCAGATTCCTGAAAACCTGGAGCTGTGTGCATTCAGATTCCTGAAAACCTGGAGCTGTGTGCATTCAGATTCCTGAAAACCTGGAGCTGTGGGCATTCAGATTCTTGAAATCCTGGAGCTGTGGGCATTCAGATTCCTGAAAACCTGGAGCTGTGGGCATTCAGATTCTTGAAATCCTGGAGCTGTGGGCATTCAGATTCCTGAAAACCTGGAGCTGTGGGCATTCAGATTCCTGAAAACCTGGAGCTGTGGGCATTCAGATTCCTGAAAACCTGGAGCTGTGGGCATTCAGATTCTTGAAATCCTGGAGCTGTGGGCATTCAGATTCCTGAAAACCTGGAGCTGTGTGCATTCAGATTCCTGAAAACCTGGAGCTGTGTGCATTCAGATTCCTGAAAACCTGGAGCTGTGGGCATTCAGATTCTTGAAATCCTGGAGCTGTGGGTATTCAGATTCCTGAAAACCTGGAGCTGTGGGCATTCAGATTCCTGAAAACCTGGAGCTGTGGGCATTCAGATTCCTGAAAACCTGGAGCTGTGGGCATTCAGATTCTTGAAATCCTGGAGCTGTGGGCATTCAGATTCCTGAAAACCTGGAGCTGTGTGCATTCAGATTCCTGAAAACCTGGAGCTGTGTGCATTCAGATTCCTGAAAACCTGGAGCTGTGGGCATTCAGATTCTTGAAATCCTGGAGCTGTGGGCATTCAGATTCCTGAAAACCTGGAGCTGTGTGCATTCAGATTCCTGAAAACCTGGAGCTGTGGGCATTCAGATTCTTGAAATCCTGGAGCTGTGGGCATTCAGATTCCTGAAAACCTGGAGCTGTGTG